>PITA01032606.1:0-13804 GCA_004023965.1 Spilogale gracilis
CTTTCTAATTTCTCCATGCTTAATAGGAGTAAATAGATATCTCTTTGTTGTTTTAGTTTGTACACCTTTCAATACTAATGAATTTGAGTATTTCTGTTTTTGCAGCCCTTTGAAGTTAAGTTCTAAGTCCCTTCTATATCCTCTGTTTTGTTTTGTTTTTTCTATTGGGAGTTTCTTCCTTTTCTTCTTGATTTTTAGAATTTATAGTGAATTCCTGATATTAAGTTCTTATTTCTTACTTGTTTTACATAGTGCAAAACATGTAACTTTTTCTCACCAAACTTTTAACTTTGTTCATCATGCCCTTCATTACAGACAAATCGCAGATTTTGAGGAATTCCACTTCATCAAGTTTGTCATTATGGCCTGTGTTTTGAAGGTTCCTTGGTGTATGTCGAAAGATATTCTCTTATGTTTCTCCCATAATGCCTATTTTAACTCTTAGTTATTTAGCCCATTTAGAGTTTACCTTCTTGTGTCATGTTGAAATCCCATTTTATTTTTCGCTCGATAGTAAACTAGTATTTATCAATACTTTTTATTGCACTATTTGTCCTCTTCCGAATTTTTAGAATAACCCTGTTGTACATTAAATTTCACATGTCTATCTAAGAGCTCTCAAATCTTTTTTTTTAAAATTTAAGTTCAATTAGTCAATGCACAGTACCTCATAAGTTTCCAATGCAGTGGTCAATAGTTCATTAGTTGCATTTTATACCCAGTATATGAACTCTCAATTCTATTTTACTTTTTAGCCCTTGTTTCTTTTCCCCCATAATGGCTCCTGACTTTTACTTTTGTGGCTTGGTAATATTGCCAGTAGAAAAGGAAGAGGTTTATTTCTCTCTCTCTCTCTCTCTTTTGGAACAAGTTTTATTACTTAACAATGTTTCACTGTTATAATTATTGTACATAAGACTATTACCGAAGCTCACTTCACAGAGTGGCTGCAAAATGCCCTAAATTTTAGCAGCACCCATTTTATACAAAATTTCTTTTTCCACAGAATTAGACACCTCAGAAAATCATTTTAGCTAAAAATGTTGGTGAGGTGTAGAAATACCCTTTTACAAAATGATACGTTATAATCATACTTGAGAAGGCAAGATCTGTTAAGTCCCAGGATTTAACAAACTTAATGATTAGCTCCATAGAATAAGAGGAAGATAGACATTCTTAGGTTTTTAACCTTTTAAATATGGACCTATGGATGAACTTAGCACTACCAACCTCTGCAGAGAATTTAGGATGAATTGGGATAGTGTGGCTGATGGGACAGGTGAAGGGGAACTAGTTCTCACAGTCCTCAAACTCCACTCCAGCTGTTCCTGTTCCACACCATCTGGCGAGCTGAGCTGCCCCAGTATCCTTCATTCAGTCTGTCACCAAAGGCAGTTTCAAGGCTTGATGGCAAGAGAGCACCTATAACCTCACTTTCTGCTGCCTCTGACTGCCATGGCCATCTGCTGTAGTCACATTGGCTCAGCATGTCTAGTTCCGGGACAAGGAAGGGTAACCATGGTGAGACTCCAGTCCTTGGGCTCCACTAATCCATACCTTAAACACTGTAGCCTCTAGTCTCATTTACTGATCTAATAGCTTTGTATGAAACCTAAAGTGACACCATATCCATCCCTCTAGCACCTGATGTTCTAAGTATTTTCTAAATGCCTTCAATTCTAACCAGCCTCTAGCCACCCTCCATTATTGAGTTAGGTGGGCAAGGTTTAAGGAGAAAGGTGATCAGTATTCTCCTTCAGTCTTGGACACCATCGAGACTTCAAGGAGTCTTGGTACCTTCGTAACAGCACACCTCAATCAAAATCTTTTGTCCAGCATGCAGAGGGCAAATTCACCATCAGGAGCTGGGAATGTAGGAAACATATTCAAATTCAGAAGCACTCAGCTTCTGAATTGAGTGTAGGATGAACAGGCAGAGATGGTGAGCTGGAGTTCTCCTGATACAAAGAAGAGAATGGCAAATAGGAGGTAATGCTGCAAATCCTTTTCCCTTCCCAAACTGGGATGGTATGCTCTTCCCTGTCCCCCAGGGATTAGGACAGACATGATGGAAAGGTTCTATTTCTTAACTGTGGTTTTCATTTGAAATTCCCAAATGCCTGCCTAAAGATGTGCAGCATCCTTTCATGTTCTTGTCATTTGTGTATCTTCTTTGGAGATATACCTTTTCAAGTCCTTTGTCCATTTTTAAATTGTGCTGTTGAGTTGCATGAGTACTTTATATATTCTGGATACTAGACCCTCTTCAGATATTTGATTAGCAAATATTTTCTCCCACTCTGTGAGATGTCCTTTCACTTTCACGGTGACAGTAAGTTAGACAACATAAACATGGTTTCAGTTGTCCTTTTCCTGATTAAAGCTTCAATCGGGTGCTGTAAACTTCCAGAATTTTTTGCTCGGACAATATTTGTCATGTTTTTGTACTTCTTTGGAGGGAGGGCCACTTGGAGTTCCCTACTTTACTATTTTCCCTCTAACAAATAATTTTGATATCTTAATAATCATTATAAAGAAAAACTTGGGATTTTCTTAATCTTTTATTTATATTTTGTTTTCTATTTCATCATTTCTTCTTTTCTCTTATTTTTGGTGCCTTTGGATTTGTTCTATTTCACACCCATGTTCCCAGAAGTGAATTAAATGCTTAACTTCATTTTTTCTTTTCTCTCTCCCTCTCCTTAAATGAGGTATTATTTACATATAGAACGCGCACCAATCTTCTGAATAGCTCCTGAAAATCTTATGTATGTCTATGTCTGCATAGCCATTATATAGATCAGAATTTAGAACCCTCAGAGCCATAATAAGGCTCCCATTCAACTCCAAATGAACAGTCTCTCAAAGTAACCGTTATTTGGAATTCTAAAAATATAAATTAGTTTTGCCTGTTCTTGAGCTTCAAATAAATGGAATCCGATAGAATGTAATTCTTATATGTCTAGTTCTTTTACTAAATATCTTTGTGTCCATGGTTGGTTGCAGGTATCAATAATTCATTCTTCTAAAAATAATCAATAGTATCCTACTTCATGACTATATCAGGATTTATCCTTTTTCTTGTCCATGTCAAATTAATATTGTTGCCATTTCTGGCTGTTTTGAATAAGGCTGCTATAAAAATACTTGCACATACTTGTGGTGGATATAAACAGTCAGCTCCATAATGGGTGTATAGCACAGAGGGGTGAAATAACTGGATTGTAGGAGATGAGGCATATATTTAAGGTTAGTTTTCAAAGATGTTTCCAAATAGACCTCTGGAAATGATCGCACCAAATTATGCTCCCATGAGCAATGAAAATTGCTCCATATCCTCAGTCATTTTAATCCATTTTTATGAAGCTTAGTGGTATTTCACTGTGGATTTATTTTTTTAAGATTTTATTTATTTATCTATGAGAGAGAGAATGTTTAGGGGGAGGAGGAGAGGGAGAGGGACAAGCAGACTCCATCCTGAACATGAAGCGCAACATGGGGCTTGATCCCACAAAACTTAGATGATGATCTGAGCCAAAATTAAGAGTCAGACACCTACCTAACTGAGCCACCAAGGTGCCCCTCACTGTGGTTTAATTTATGTATTCTGGTGGCTAATCATGTTGTATATCTTTTTATATGCTTATTAGCTATTTATAGATCTTATGTTATAAGTATATGTCCTAGTCTTTTCCCATTTTAAAATTTGGATTTTTCTGACTTTTCTTATTTGTAGGAATTTCTTATGTGTTCTGGGCATTAAGTCTACAACTTAGCATCAAGTTATTAAAATAACTGTGTGTAAATAAAAACATGAAAATACTGTTAAAATATTAATAATTGAAGAATATCGTCATACGGGAACATCATATTCACCTTCTACAAGTGATGAAATTCTTGAAAATCATACATAGAGTACGTAATGTAACTGGGCTGCAAGCTAGAGCCTAGAAACCAAATAGTTAATTGCAACAATATATCACTTCCCAATATAGAAGACAGGTAAGGAGAACTGGTAATGGGGCCCATAAATGGAGATGTGAGAGCTAACCATGTTATTTTCTGTTCTCGTTGTAACATTTGGGAACCCCTGAGAGAAAACACAGCTCAAGATCCACCCTGATGATGCAGAATTCTCTTGAGCACTTCAGCTACTCCAGAGACTGCTCCTACTACCCTTCTATTGTCCTCATTTAAATGGAACTATTGTGTCTTAGTACATCCTGATGTCAGTTATACCTTTGGATAAACAGATGGACAAGGGAGTGTTGGGGATTCCTTTCTCTGCTGTGTCCTTGATACTGACCTCAGAGCTTTACTGAGCTCTTGGACTCAGATGACTGATGACAAGATGCCCTCAGTCTTGCAGTCTCCATTCCGCCACCTCCTGCAGCGAATACACCTGCAGCAGATTCCCCCTCCACACTGAGATGCTTTTACTGGCTTTAACATGGTAATTTGATCTGCTTTCCTTCACCAGATGAGATAATGTTGCTAAGACTATTAAAGGGATGGAAAGAGAATGCACAAGGTGAACAAAGGTAATGACCTGGCATATCTTGGGATGAAATAGACTCAATCTCTTCATAAATTTGGCTTTTAAAATTCAATTGACTTTGTCCAAACAATCAGATTCTTAGGGTTAAATATTCTGTAATAGATCTAGTCAAGGCTTTTTCCACAGTGGATCTACCTTATCAAACCACAACTACATTGTCCAATTCCCTGTGAAGAAGACCATGGTCCTCACCTAGAAGAGACATAAGAAAAACTTCCATGGAGTCAGGTCTGATCCTTTGAGTGGGGATTTTTTAAAAAAGATTTTATTTATTTATTTGACAGAGAGAAACACAGCTAGAGAGGGAACACAAGCAGGAGGAGTGGGAGAGGAGGAAGCAGGCTTCCTGCCAAGCAGGGAGCCTGATTCGGGGCTCGATCCCAGAACTCTGGGATCATGACCTGAGCTGAAGGTAGATACGTAAGGGCTGAGCCACCCAGGTGCCCCTGAGTGGATATTTTTATGCTTCTGTTGAACTGGGCTTAGAAGACAGTAAGTGGGTATGGAGGGTAAAGAATGGCTGATTTTGTGCACCAAAGATCTTGGAATCAGAACTAAATTCAGTATTTTCTCCTGGTTCCTATGGATTCCCTCAAAATCTTCTTCCTACAAGAAATGTCACATTAGACAATGCATGGCTCCATGACCCCTATCATCTTATTTTGATTCATAGTACATGTTGATGTTAATTCTAGGGAAAAGGCAGAATAAGAGGAGAGAAAGGTTGACAGTACACATGATTTCCTTTCAGAAACTTCCCGACCCTGGGGGCAGTTTCATAGTCACCTGGGAGAACATTTTCTACTACACATCTACATTAGAAATTAATATGCTTTTTAAAACAAATCAGGAGAGGTCAGGGGTGTAGCCTTTTATTGTTGTGCCAGCATAAGTGAGAGCTCCTATCATCTGACAGATCATAAGTCACACTCATCTGACTCACACTGTCTCCCAGTGTTTTGTCTCATGTCAGATCAGCTCAGAAACCAAGTGTTGTACACTTCATCTGTACCAGCTTATTCTATTTGCTGTCATAAAGAGAAGTCATATCAGGTTCCTGCCTTCAACATCTCACTGTCACACAGAAACTAATTTCAGTGTAATGTTTTTAGCTGTGATGGAGGTAATAAGTACACGATACTGAAGGTACACTAATGTATCTAGTTTCTAGATGTTTGTGAATGTGTTTGTTTCTGTATGTGTGTATGTGTTGGGAGTGAGTGGGGAATGGGAAATGTGTGGTTCAGAAAGGACAGTTTCTTAGATAATACTTTTACTACATGGAATCTTTAAAAACCTGTAGTTAGTAGCCAGATGAAGGTATAGAAATCAACAATATCCTGTAGCTGCCCTTCCATTAAGTTAACCACTGATTATAGGCATCACTTAAAACTCTGTGAGAAGTGTTTAGTTGTATGTGCTTTCATCAAAAATAAGAATGTTTCCTTACAATTTAAATTTCCCTGAGATTAGAGACATGCATTAATTTCTACTCTGGGAAGGGTGTAAACTGTAATGAAGAGGGAAACAAAGTCTAAAGGACTTGGGGAGACTCCAAGAACTAACTAGGTAATACCTTCCACTAGATCTATAATTTTGAAGGTACCTAACGAAATAGCATGTGGTCTCAAAATTTATTTTATATCAACTATTTCAGCCATAGACTACATTTTTCTTTAGAAGAAATTCCTATTAGTTAGATTTGGCTCCTCCTATCTGAGATTGCTTGGCCTCACGAGCTGGGTCTTTTTTCTGTATCCCTAGTACCAAGTATGTGCTTGGCCAACGTGCTTGATTTGTAGACACAAATAAGCTGATTAAGAAGTCACAGTGTGATGAATGTTCAAGGGAATTGATGGTAACTCTAGTCGTGGGTATATGCTTGAATAAAGGGATTATATCCAGTAAAAATCAGTGGGATATAAAAATAGAGTGTGTCCTATCTATGTGGCAGGGAAAATGGCAGAAAGGTGGCCTATGATCTGATACGGGAACCATCAATGATCATCCAGCAGAGATGTGACTGTTCACACTAATGTTATATTTATTCATCTACTCTTTCAATGATGAATTGGAAACTTTCATCATTTTGACTCACAGACTTATACAGATGCCTAAAACTCCATTATCATATTACATAGAATTTGATCATGTCTTTTTGAGAAAACTAGGCATTCCTTGAGCCTAGGAAGCTTCACTTGAATTTCAAAGTGTTCTTCAATTAAGATGTGAATGCTACTTCTTTATTTTTACTTTATTCTAACTGGAATTCAAAATCTTCTTCTTTGAATGTTGGTAACTAAGCCAAAGTATCATTACCAGTTATATATGACTTTATTAGACAGAGAAATCACAGGTATTTTTATATCATATTACAGTTGTTGAAAATATTTCAGAATCTCCTTTAAGCTCATTATTTTGAAATTAAGGTGGTTATTCGACCTACCACAACATTCTGAAATTAATGCGTTACTAGAGAAGTACATGTGTTATTATATTACATATTTTATTAATAAAAGTATTTTGAAAAATATACTTTTATATGATTGGTTCCCTTATTAACCATACACATTCTGTGTGATGCATTTTAAACATTATTTTGAGGCATTTTCCCAAAGAGATAAAGGTCGAATGCCTAAACTTTGCATAGTCTTAAACATTAGATTTTAAGTTTCTCTCCCTTCTTTTTGAACAGTT
This sequence comes from Spilogale gracilis, assembly GCA_004023965.1. Taxonomy (NCBI): domain Eukaryota; kingdom Metazoa; phylum Chordata; class Mammalia; order Carnivora; family Mephitidae; genus Spilogale; species Spilogale gracilis. The sequence goes on from PITA01032606.1 coordinate 7,256, forward strand.
CCATGAAATTTTATTATTCTTCCAAAAGTCTTGCAAATCTATGGGAAAATGACACTGGCCTCCTCCCCAAGCCCCACCCCCTAGTTTTACTGAGAAATAATTGACATACATCACTGTCTAAATTTAAGGAATATAGCATGAGGACCTGACTTACATATATTGTGACATGATTACCATACAAGGATCAGCGAGCACCAATCTTTTCCTATAGATAAAATTAAAAAAGAAAATTCTCTTGTGGTAAGGACTCTTAGAATGCACTCTCTCATATATGCTATAAAGCAGTGTTAGCTCTTGTCATCATGTTGCCCATTCCATCCCTTAGATTTATTTATATTATAACTGGACGTTTGTATCTTTTGGTCACGTTCTTCCAAATCATCCTCCTTCCATCCTCCACTTCTGGTAACAAGTCTTATCTCTTTTTCTGTTGTTTGGTTTGTTTTGTTTGTTTCAGATTCCAAATGAAAATGAGATGATACAGTATTGGTCTTTGTCTGATTAAATGTCACTTAGCATAATTCCTTCCATGTCCATCCCTAGTATTGCATGTGGTATGATTCCTTAGTTTTTCATGGCTAAAAAGTATTCCATTGTATATATACCACAGTTTCTTTACTCACTTATCCATCAGCGGACACTTAGGCTGTTTCCAGTTCATGGCTGTTATGAATAATGCTGCTATGAACATGGGGATGGCATTACCCTTTCAAGTCACTGTTTTCATTTCCTTTGGATATGTTCCCAGAGGAGGTGCTGGATCAGGTAGTAGTTCTCTTTTATTTTTCTGAGGATCCTTCATACTCTTTTTCATAGTGGCTATCCCGGTTTACAATCCCACCAACAGCACATAAGTGTTCCCTTTTCTACATATCCATGCCAGCATTTGCTCTCACTTGTCTTTTTATGATGGCCATTCTAACAGACATGTGGTGATATGTGTCCCTGTGGTTTCCCTGTAACTAATGAGTTGTATACGTTCTTCATATATTCTGTATATAAACCCATTGTCGGATATATGGTTTGCAAATATTTGTTCCCATTCCGTAGTTTGGTTTTCACTTTGTTCGTGGTTTCTGTTGCTGTGCAGCTTTTTAGTTCGATGTATTCTCACAGATCTTTTCAGTTTGTTGTATTCTCAGTTGTTATTTATTTTGTTGCTTATGTTTTAGGTGTCCTATCCAAAATTTTATTACCAAGACCCAGGTCAGGGACCTATGTTTTCTTCTAGGGCTTTCTTGTTTCAGGACTTACATTCAAGTCTAATGTATTTGAAGTCAATTTTTGAGGCTCGTTTCATTCTAGCCCATGTGAATATCCAATCATCCCAACATCATTGATTGAAGAGACTGTCTTTCCTTTCTTAAGCATTGTTTCCTTGTCCAATATTATTTGCCCATGTATGTTTGGATTTATTTCTAGGTTCTCAATTCTCTTTCACTGGTTATTTGTACTGTTTTGATGACTATAGCTTTATAATATACATTGAAATCAGGAAGTGTGCTGCCTCCTGCTTTGTTCTTCTTGCTCAGGATTTATTTGGCTATTGGGGGGTCTTAGTGGTTCCATATGAATGTTAGGAGTATTTTATCTACTTCTGTAAAAATGCCATTGCATTCTTGATAAGGATTGCACTGAATCTATACAAAGCTTTTGGTATATTGACATTTTATAGTATTAATTCTTTTTTTAAATTTATTTTTTCAGTGTTCCAAGATTCCTGGTTTATGCCCCACACCCAGGGCTCCATGCAATGCGTGCCCTCAGTACACACCACCAGGCTCTCCCATCTCCTGAGCCCCTTCCCTCCAAGACCCTCAGTTTGTTTCTGAGTCCAAAATCTCTCGTTTCATTTCTCTCCCCGAATTATCCTACTTCCCATTTCCTTTCCTTCTCCTACTGTCCTCTATATTACTCCTTATGCACCAGAAGTAAGTGCAACCATGTAATACTTGACTTTCTCTACTTGGCTTATTTAACTCAGCACAATCTCTGCCAATCCAGGCCATGTTGCTACAAAAGTTGGATATATTCATCCTTTCTGATGGAGGTGTAACATTCCATTGTATATATGTACCACATCTTCTTTATCCATTCTTCTGTTGAAGGGCACCTTGGCTCTTTCCACAGTTTGGTGATTGTGGCCATTGCTGCAATGAACATTGGGGTACATATGGTCCTTCTTTTCACTACATCTGTATCTTTGGGGTAAATACCCAGTAGTGCAATTGCAGGGTCATAGGGTAGCTCTATTTTTTAATTTTTTGTTGCTTATGTTTTAGGTGTCCTATCCAAAATTTTATTACCAAGACCCAGGTCAGCGGCCTATGTTTTCTTCTAGGGCTTTCTTGTTTCAGGACTTACATTTAAGTCTAATGTATTTGAAGTCAATTTTTATGAGTCTAGTTTCATTCTAGCCCATGTGAATATCCAATAATCCCAACATCATTGATTGAAGAGACTGTCTTTCCTTCCTTAAGCATTGTTTCCTTGTCTAATTTTAGTTGCCCATGTATGTTTGGGCTTATTTCTAGGTTCTCAATTCTCTTTCACTGGTTATTTGTACTGTTTTGATGACTATAGCTTTACAATATACATTGAAATCAGGAAGTGTGCTGCCTTCTGCTTTGTTCTTCTTGCTCAGGATATATTTGGCTATTGGGGGTCTTCATGGTTCCATACAAATGTTAGGAGTATTTTATCTACTTCAGTAAAAATGCCATTGCATTCTTGATAAGGATTGCACTGAATCTATACATAGCTTTTGGTATATTGACATTTTGTAGTATTAATTCTTTTTTTCTTAAAGATTTTATTTATTTATTTGACAGAGAGCGATCACAAGTAGGCAGAGAAGCAGGCAGAGAGAGAGGGGGAAGCCGGATCCCTGCTGAGCAGAGAGCCCGATGTGGGGCTCGATCCTAGAAGCCTGAGATCAGGACCTGAGAGGAAGGCAGAGGCTTTAACCCACATAATTCTGTTTTTAAATTTATTTTTTCAATGTTCCAAGATTCCTGGTTTATGCCCCACACCCAGTGCTCCATGCAATACGTGCCCTCAGTATACACCACCAGGCTCTCCCATCCCCTGAGCCCCTTCCCTCCAAGACCCTCAGTTTGTTTCTTAGTCCAAAATCTCTCATTTCATTTCTCTCCCCGAATTACCCTACTTCCCATTTCCTTTCCTTCTCCTACTGTCCTCTATATTACCCCTTATGCACCAGAAGTAAGTAAAACCATGTGATACTTGACTTTCTCTACTTGGCTTATTTAACTCAGCACAATCTCTTCCAATCCAGTCCATGTTGCTACAAAAGTTGGATATATTCATCCTTTCTGATGGAGGTGTAACATTCCATTGTATATATGTACCACATCTTCTTTATCTATTCATCTGTTGAAGGGCACCTTGGCTCTTTCCACAGTTTAGGTGATTGTGGCCATTGCTGCAATGAACATTGGGGTACATATGGTCCTTCTTTTCACTACATCTGTATCTTTGGGGTAAATACCCAGTAGTGCAATTGCAGGGTCATAGGGTAGCTCTATTTTTAATTTTTCCAAGTATGAATATGCGATAGCTTTCCACTTATTTGTGTCTCCGATTTCTTTCATATCAGCATCTTATAATTTTCTTAGTAAGGAACTTTTACCTCCTTAAATTTATTACTAAGTATTTGGTTTTTGATGCTATTGTAAATGGGACTGATTTTTCAGAGTCTGTTGATAGATATATATAGAAATGCTACTGATTTTGTATATTAATTTTATATCCCGCAACTTTCAGAATTCATTGATTAGATATAACAGGTTTTCTTTTTGTTTTTTTAGTCTTTAGAATTTTCTACAAATATCAACTGCAAATACAAACACTTTTGCTTCTTTTCCAACTGTGATAACTTTCATTTTTATTGCCTGATTACCCTAGCTAGGATTTCTCATACAGGCTGAATAGGAGTGGTGAGAGTGGGCAGCTGAGTCTTGTTCCTGATTTTAGAGGAAAAGCTTTCAACTGTTTGCAATTAAGGATGAAGTTAGGGGCACCTGGGTGGCTCAGTCGTTGAGTGTCTACCTTCGGCTCAGATCATGATCCCAGGGTCCAGGGATGGAGTCCAGCATCAGGTTCCCTGCTCCATGAGAGGCCTGCTTCTCCTTCCCCCACTCCTCCTGCTTATGTTCCCTCTCTCGCTGTCTCTGTGAAATAAATAAAAGCTTTAAAAAAAGATGTATGATGTTAACTCTGGGTTTGTCACATAGTCTTTACTATATGGAGATATGTTCCTTCTATGTGTAATATGTTAAGAGTTTTTATCACAAATGAATGTTGAATTTCTCAAATGCTTTTTTCTGTGTCTATTGAGATCATATGATTCTTTTCTTTCATTCTCTTAATGTGATGATGGTGTGCTACCTGCTGAGAATAGTTTGGTAAGACTCCTATCCTAGTTCCCTACCCAGGTGAGGGGAGGCTGAAGGAAGGGTTCTGTGGTTGCCTGGATTCTCTGATCAGGCTTACTAGATGATCAAAACTGGGTACTATATTCAATAATAGTGTATGAAATAGCTTCCCTGGACTGGTGGGGCAGCAGGACAGAACCCAAAGACTGCACAACTCATTGTTTAAAGAACCCAATCAGTCCTCCAGAGTGTGCAGTGAATTCCCTGGTCCAGTGAGGTCACCAGTTTTGTTCTGCTGATGAGGGAAGCTGTGCTCTCTCCTGTAGTGCCACTCTACGTATGGCTGCTGGATGGGCTATGCATCTTCCAGTGTGCTCTGGTTAGGTTCTTTGGCTGGACAAGCTGAAGGCTGTATTCAGTGATGAGTGGGGCTACAAATTAAGATTTCTTGCCTGAGCACAGGAGGAAAGCAGCTCTAAAAGCTGGCTAAGCTCTTTGTTGTCTTTATACCCTCTAAGATTCCTGATGGAACAGAGCCACTGACTTTGCTCTGTGAACTCTCAGTCTTGTGCACCTACCCCTTTGCACAATGTCCCTGGGGTGCTCTTAGTAAGGAACTTTTACCTCCTTAAATTTATTCCTAAGTATTTGGCTTTTGATTCTAGAAGTTTTCACCAGTCCTTCCAGGAAGAGGGGGTCAGAAGAAACTCTTGACAATGGGTGGGGCTATGTCTTAGCTTCCTTGCCTGAGTGGAAGGGAGTGGGCCACTCCAGGCTGCTCTCAATTTCTCAGGAAGGCTCTCCAGTTGGAAGGGGCTGGGATTTACCCTCAGTCTAGGAATGCACTAACTCTCTTACCAGTGTGTAGCACAGGACTGTCCCATCGATACTGGTTTTGCTCTGGGTATGATCAGTTCCACTCACCCATTTCTCAACTTGAGCACTGCTGGGCTATCCTGCTTCTAGTTGCCATCAGCCCTTCTGGTCAGATGCGGCCAGAAAACATTCTTCACTGCAGGTAGGGTTGTGATTTAGCTCCCTTGCTGGGCATGGGGAAACCAGGCTCTAGGGTCAGCAAAAATTCTTTATGCATTTGAATCAAGCAGATCTATACCTAACCTCATTATCGGATCAGAGTGTCCCCCTGACTTGGTCCTGCAGATGAGTAAAACTGCTGGTTAGGATTAGTCCTTGGGCACTTCTGGTATGAATTTGGTCTGCCAAAATCTGTGTGCTGATTGTTGCAAGCCCCCCTTCTCTATCACAATCAGATTCCTGGTGATTGAGCCCCATTGATTCCCCTACAGTCCCTGTGGTGTTAGATCAGAGCAAGGGCTCCCATAAAGCAACTCACACTGTTAGGGTGCTGCAGTTTGTCTCCCTTGGACTTTCTTTCCCTACAAGAGTAATAGGAGGCTCAGGGGAGACCTCCCCACGTGGTTCTGCACTTGCCTGGAAGAAGGACAATGCATTCACTCTGTAGCTGCATCTCCTTCCTTTCTATTTGTATTATGTTCAGTTAGCCAACATATAGTACATTATCTGTTTGTGAGGGAGTGTTCAATGATTCATTAGTTGCATATAACACCCAGTGCTGATCCCAACATGGGCCTGCCTTAATGTTCTCTTACCTTTCTAATGCCATCTGTCTTGGTCTCTGTGGTGTAGGGGTTTCTACAGCCCTGAAGAAATCAGAACCCCCATGTCTTAGGCTTCTCTCAGTGGTGTTTTATGCTTCAGTGTTGTTGGTTGTTTTTCCTGTGTGGGGGAACAAAGTCCGCAAGAACCTATGCTGACTTCTTAGTGAAGCGGTAGGCTTTTTAAAGGCTTAAAGTCTTAAAAAGTGTTAAGCTTTTTAAAGAACTCTATTAAACCATGTGATCAAATTATTTTTATTAACTGTAATTAATGATAACCAATCACATAAGTCCCTATGCCATATCTTTTAAAAAGGCACAAAAATGGAAAAGATATGGGGGTACTAGGGTGGCTCAGTAGGTTAAGTGTCTGCCTTTGGCTCATTGAGCCCTGCCTCAGATTTCCTGCTCCGCGGGCAACCTGGTTATCCCTGCTGCTCCCCCTACTTGTGCTCTCTCGCTCTTTATCAAATAAATAAAATCTTCAAATAAAATGAAAAAGACATAGTTTCCAA
>PITA01032607.1:0-13762 GCA_004023965.1 Spilogale gracilis
CCCCTAGGGAGGCCCTTCCCTTTGGAGTCTGAGATAAAAAGTCAGCTCAAATACTGCTTTGATTTATCAAGACTCCTCGGTTCAGCTATTCAAAATGAGGTTTCCTGCTCAGCTCCTGGGGCTGCTGATGTTCTGGATCCCAGGTAACTGCAGGGAGGAGATGAGTAAAGGGAACGGGGTGGGGAAGGTGAACTCTAGGGTCACCATTGTTGTCCATGTTTAGATGCAAAGTATGTGCTACTTAGATGTGTATGCCTTTCCCCCAAGGCTGGGGCATGAAATACTGAGATCTTTCAGGGTGAGGAAGATTGGGAAAGGAGTAAGATCTGTGTTCTGGTGACCCTCACAGTGTAGAAATGGGAGGATAATATAGGCAACTCCCAGAAGCCACTTTATACCTTACAAAATCCTTCTTAAATTTGAATATTTGGGGGTATGCATCAAAGCCATACAAAAAAGAAATAATCTCAAATACCATAAATAACAGAAAGGAAACATGAAAATGTTCATAATGTTTGAACTTTGTACTTCTCTCTCCTTACCTTAGGATCCAGTGGGGAAATCATGATGATGCAGACCCCACTCTCCTTGCCCGTCACCCCTGGAGAGCCGGCCTCCATCTCCTGCAGGGCCAGTCAGAGCCTCCTGTACAGTGATGGAAAGAACTATTTAAATTGGTACCTGCAGAAGCCAGGCCAGTCTCCACAGCTGCTGATATACTTGGCCTCTAACCGTTTCACTGGGGTCCCAGACAGGTTCAGTGGCAGCGGGTCAGGGACAGATTTCACCCTGAGAATCAGCAAGGTGGAGGCTGATGATGTAGGGGTTTATTACTGTCAGCAAAGTTTAAAACATCCTCCCACAGTGATTCAGGTCTGAACACAAACCTCCTGCCTGGGGTCCCAGCTGTCCATGTGTTGTTGGTCTGAAGAGCAGCCACAGACTTCTCTGAGTCTGTGTAAGACAACGATGGTGGAGACTCAGAAGAGCAGGTATTATGTATATGAGGATGAGCACTTCATCTTCACATCAGGCATCATAGATTAAGGCCCCATCAGTGGCAACAGCCTTGCTCGGCAGAACCAGCCAGGGAGTGGGGGGCCCATATGCCTCCTAGGTGACCAGCCATGACCCTTGGGAGAGCTGAAGGAAAGCTCACCCTACTTCCTCTCTTGCCTACAATTTATATTTAGACACAGAAAAATAAAGTATTTCAAAACAAGGCAAAAACAGAGAGGAAGAAAAACCATCAGAAACTCTTTTTATTTCTCTTTTTTTATTACATTTTTATTTTTTCAGTGTTCCAAGTTTCATTGTTTATGCCCCACACCCAGTGCTCCATGCAATATGTGCTCTCAATACCCACCACCAGGCTCACCCATCCCCCCACCCACTGCCTTCCAAGACCCTCAGTTTTTTTCTGAGTCCAAAGTCTCTCATGCTTTATCTCCCTTCCTGATTCGCCCCACTTCCCATTTCCTTTCCTTCTTCTACTGTCCTTCATATTACTCCTTATACTCCACAAGTAAGTGAAACCATATAATACTTGACTTTCTCTGTTTGGCTTATTTCACTCAGCATAATCTCCTCCAATCCAGTCCATATTGTTACAAAAGTTGGGTATCCATGCTTTCTGATTGAGGCATAATATTCCATTGTATATATGGCCCATATCTTCTTTATCCATTTGTCTGTTGAAAGGCACCTTGGCTCTTATCACAGTTTTGTGATTGTGTCCATTGCTGCTAAGAACATTGGGGTTTATATAGCCCTTCTTTTCACTACATCTGTATCTTTGAGGTAAATACCCAGTAGTGCAATTGTGGGGTCATAGGGTAGCTCTATTTTTAATTAAAAAAAAAAAAATCTCCACACTGTTTTCCAAAGCAGCTGCACCAACTTGCATTCCCACCAACAGTGTAAGAGCATTCCCCTTTCTCTACAGCCTCTCCAACACTTGTTGTCTCCTATCCTGTTAATTTTGGCCATTCTGACTGGTGTAAGGTGGTATCTCGATGCAATTTTGATTTGAATTTCCCCGATAGCTAATGATGACAAACACTTTTTCATGTGTCGGTTAGCCATTTGTATGGAGAAGTCCCTCTTCATGTCTCCTGCACATTTCTTGATGTGATGATCTTTATTTTGGTTGTTGAGTTTGAGGAGTTCTTTATGGATCTTGGATATCAGCCCTTTGTCTGTAGTGTCATTTGCAAATATCTTCTCCCATTCCATGGGTTGCCTCCTTGTTTTGTTGACTGTTTCCTTTGATGTGCAGAAGTGTTTTATTTTGATAAAGTCCCAAAAGTTCATTTTCGTTTTTGTTTCCTTTGCCTTTGAAGACGTGTCTTGAAAGAAGTTGCTGTGGCCATGTCAAAGAGGTTACTGCCTATGTTCTGTGGGATATTGATAGATTCCTATGTCACGTTAAGGTCTTTCATCTTAATCATAGGAAACAAACTGAGGGTTGCTGGATGCAAGAGGGGTAGGAGGATGGGCTAACTTGGTGCTGGACAGTAAGGAAGGCACATGATGTAATGAGCCCTGTGTAATATATGACTGATGAATCACAAACCTCTATCTCTGAAACTAATAATACATTATATAATAATTACCTGAATTTAAATAAAAAAGATTTTTAGAAATAAATTTAAAATAAATAAACAAATAATTTAAAAATAGCCCAAAAATGAGAGAGAAATTTGTGGTACTCTAAGTTGAGCAAATGTTGGTGTTTAGCCATTGTCAAGAAAATTTTAAAAATGTAATGTTTCATTATATTCAGAAATTAATCTTTCCCCAGTCTTCCAATTTCACACTCCTTTTTAGTACTTTTCTTCTGAGCCCATGAAGATGGTTGAGGTAGAAATTTGACCCAAGGTCTCCTCAGAAAGAATTGGTTGAGAATAAGTAGTAAACACCATAATGTTTGGACACCTAAGTAGACTTGTACAGAGCAGTAAAATATCCTGATGCTGAAAGTCTCATTTGCTTCACTTACCTGTTGCTGAGGGAAATAAAGGCAGTTCTAGAGGAGGAGCAAGATGGTGAAGGATTAGGGGACCTAGATATCATTGGGTCCTAGGGGTTCAGCTAGATAGTTATCAAACCAGTCAGAATATCTGCTCTCAGATGCTCTTATATGCTCTACAGACTCAACAAGAGATCAACGATAAGAAGAGTGGCAATTCTAGGAACAGAAAAGTGCCCACTTTCTGGAAGGTAAGACATGTAGAGAAGTGAATCGGAGGCGACATTTGGGAAGATAGACCATGGGGGCAGGGGCAGCTCCCGGCCAGCAGTAGAGCAGCAGAGCACAAAACTGGAACCCTTAGAAATCTGTTCCACTGAGGGAAGTCACCCCAGATTCTCACGGGAATAGTGTGGTCTCAGGACTATGAGGTCATAGAAGGACCTGGGGTGCCTGAGCATGACAGAGCACACAGGTATTGGAGCAGGGAAGCTAGCTGCAGGGACGGAGCTGAGGAGGGGGCACTCAGCCTAGGCTTACCTTAAACCACCATCTGAGGTACAGTCGAGCCAGTGCTCTTTGGCAGGGATCCCACAAGTGGCAGGTCCAGGGAGACCCCCTCCTTCCTCCACCAGGATGAGTGGCATGGGAGCACACTGCAGGAATCTGCTGTATTTAGAGACTCCAAGCAGGCCAAGTGCCAGAGATCGAGACACTCTGTCACAGGCCGGGTGCACAGAGTGCAGCCGGAGATGAGGGAGACAGGCGTGATTGCCTGCTTTTCTCTGAGAGTGCACTGAGGAGTGGGACCCCCGGCTTTTGGCTCCTCTGGGCCGGAACGTAGGAGCCCATCTTCATTGCCATCCTCCAAAGCTGTACGAAATGCATTCAGGGAAGAGAAGCTCCTGAGAGCGAACCTGAGTAGATTGCTTAGCCTGGCCCCTGGCAAGGGTGGGCAGTTCTGCCCCAGGCAAAGACATTTGAGAATCAATGCAATGGGCCCCTCCCCCAGAAGATCAGTGAGAACATCCAGTGGAGACCGAGTTCACCGACCAATGAGAACTGCGGAACTTTAGAACAAGGAGGATGCAGCACGTAGAATTCATGGCTTTTCCTCCTGATTCTTTAGTCTCTCAAAGTTAAATTTTTAAATTTTATTTTTTTCTTATTCTGTTTTTAAATTTTTTCTCTTCCCTATTTTAATGTTTTTTCAACTACTTTATCAATACCTTTTAAAAAACCTTTAATTTTCATTATTTTAGTCATATTATATCTCTTTATTATATTTAAGCTTATTTTTGTATACATATAGGTTTTTATTTTTTTAAAAAAACTTTGGGATACAGTTTCTTCTGATAGATGGAAATGTACCCTAAATCTAGCATATGGCTTTGTTCTGGTCTCCAGCCTCATCACATTCTTTTCTCTTTTTTTCTTTTTTTTTTTTTTAACCAACTTCTTATCTTATCAATTCCTTTTTTTGGATCTTTTTGAATTTTCATCTTTACAGTCATATACCATCCCTTCATCATGTATACCCTTGTTTTTATATATACATAAGTTTTTCTTTCTTTAAAATTTTGGGAAGAAATTTTTTCTAACACACCAGAATACACCCAAAATCAAGTGTGTGGCTCTGTTCTATTCACCAGGCTAACCATATATATAGATAGATAGATAGATAGATAGATAGATATAGATGGGGGGAGAGCAACAGATAGAGATAGAATTTTTTTCCCTTTCTTATCCCCCTGGTTTCAGGTCTCTTCTGATTTGGTTAGTGTATATTTTTCTGGGGTCATCACTACCCTTTTAGTATTTTTGTTCTTACAGTCATCTATTCTTATCTGGATAAAATGCCAAGGTGGAAAAACTCACCTAAAAAAAAAAAAAAAGAGCAAGAGGAAATACTGATGGCTAAGGACATAATTGATAAGGACTTAGTAATATGTCAAAACTAGAGTTCAGAATGATGATTATCAGAGTTCTAGCTGGGCTTGAAAAAAAGCATGGAAAATATTAAAGAATCCCTTTCTGGAGAAATAAAATCCGTTTCTGGAGAAATAAAAGAACTAAAATCTAGCCATGTTGAAATCAAAACAGCTATTAATGAGGTGCTAACAAAAATGGAGGCTCTCCCTAAGACAGTGGATGCAGAAGAGAGAATTAGTGATATAGAAGACCAAATGATGGAAACTAAAGAAGCTGAGAAAAAGAGAGACAAACAACTATTGGACCACGAGGGGAGAATTTAAGAGATAAGTGATACAATAAGACAAAACAATATTAGAATAATTGGAATCCTAGAAGAAGAAGAAAGAGAGAGAAGGGAAGAAGGTATATTGGAGCAAATTATAGCAGAGAATTTCCCTAATTTGGTGAAGGGAAGAAGCATCAAAATCCAGGAGGCACAGAGAACTCTCCTCAAAATTAATAAAAATAGGTCCACACCCTGTCATCTAAGAGTAAAACTTATAAGTCTCAATGACAAAGAGAAAATCCTGAAAGTAGCTCTGGACAACAAGTCTGTAACATACAATGGCAGAAATATTAGATTGGCAGCAGATCTATCCATGTAGAGACCGGGCAGACGAGAAAGGACTGGCATGATATATTCAGAGCACTAAATGAGAAACATATGCAGCCAAAAATACTATATCCAGCTAGGCTGTCATTGAAAATAGAAGGAGAGATAAAAAAAATCTTCCAAAATATACAAAAACTAAGAGAATTTACAAACACCAAACCAGCCCTACAGGAACTATTGAAACGGGGCCTCTAAGCAAAGAGAGAGACTAAAACTAACAGAACAGAAAGGAACAGAAACACTATACAATAATAGTCACCTTACAGGCAATACAATAGCACTAAATTCATAACTTTCAGTAGTTACCCTGAATATAAATGGGGTAAATGCCCCAACTAAAAGATAGCAGGTATCAGAATGGATTAAAAGAAAACAAGACCCATTTAGATATGCTGTCTCAAATAATCTCATTTTAGACCAAAAGGTACCTCCAGATTTAAAGTGAGGGAGTAGAAAACAATTCACTGGGTGCCTGAGTGGCTCAGTGGGTTAAAGCCTCTGCCTTTGGCTCAGGTCATGATCTCAGGATCCTGGGACCAAGGCCTAGCATTGGACTCTCTGCTCAGCATGGAGCCTACTCCTCCTCTCTGCCTGCCTCTCTACCTACTTGTGATCTCTCTCTCTCTCTGTCAAATAAATAAATAAAATCTTTGGGAAAAAAAGAAAACAATTTACTGTGCTAATAGACATCAAAAGAAAGCTGGAAGACAAGCCTTATATCAGACAAATTATATTTTAGAGCAACACTATAATAAGAGATGAGGAAGGACACTATATAATAATGAAAGGGTCTATCCAACAAGAAGACCTAACAGTTTTAAATGTCTATGTCCCTATCATGGGAGCAGCCAATTATATAAACCAGTTAATAACTAAATCGACAATAGTACAATAATAGTAGGGGACTTGAACTGAAATGGACTGATCATCTAAGCAAAAGATCAACAAGGAAATAAAGGCTTTAAATGATGCACTGGACCAGATGGGCATCACAGATATATTCAGAACATCCCATCCCAAAGCAACAGAATACACATTCTTCTCCAGTGCACATTGAACATTCTACAGTATAGATCACATCCTGGGTCACAAATCAGTTCTCAACCAGTACCAAAAGATTGGGATCTTTCCCTGCATATTTTCAGTCAACAATGCTTTGAAACTAGAACTTAACCACAAGAGGAAAGTTGGAAAGAACTCAAATACATGGAGGGCAAAGAGGATCGTACCAAAGAATGAATGGGTCAACCAGGAAAATAAAGAAGAATTTTAAAAATTCATGGAAACAAATGAAAATGAAAACACAACTGTTCAAAATCTTTGAGACACCACAAAGGAAGTCCTGAGAGGAAAGTATATAACAATACAAGACTTTCTCAAGAAACAAGAAAGGTCTCAAGTACACAATCTAACCCTACACATAAATGAGATGGAAAAGAACAGCAAAGAAACCTAAACCCAGCAGGAGAAGAGAAATAATAAAGATCAGAGCAGAAATCAATGAAATAGAAACAAAAAGAACCATATAACAAATCAATAAAACTAGGAGCTGGTTATTTGAAGGAATTCACAAGATTGATAAACCCTTTGCAAGACTTCTCAAGAAGAAAAGAGAAAGGACCCAAATTAATAAAATCATGAATGAAAGAGGATAGATCACAACCAACACCACAGAAACACAAACAATTACAAGAACATACTATGACCTATACACCAGGAAATTTGACAATCTGGAGGAAATGGATGCATTCTTCGAGACATATAAACTACCAAAACTGAACCAGGAAGAAATAGAAAACCTGAAAAGACCCATAACCATTAAGGAGATTGAAGCACTTATCAAAAATCTCCCAACAAACAAGAGCTCAGGGCCAGAGGGCTTCCCTGCGGAATTCTACCAAACATTTAAAGAAGAACTAATACCTGTTGTCCTGAAACTGTTCCAAAAAATAGAAATAGAAGGAAAACTTCCAAAACCATTTTATGAGGATCCCAAAACCAGACAAAGACCCCATCAGAAAGGAGAATTACAGATGAATATCCTTCATGAACATGAATGCAAAAATTCTCACCAAAATGGTATATTAAAAAGATAATTCATCACGACCAAGTGGGATTTATTCCTGGGATGCAAGCTTAGTTCAACATCCCCAAATCAATGAATGTTATACAGTACATTAATAAAAAAAGAACCAGAACTGCATGATCCTCTCAATAGATGTTGAGAAAGCATTTGACAAATTACAGCACCCTTTCTTGATTAAAACTCTTCACAGTGTAGGGATAAAGGGTACATACCTCAATATCATCAAAGCCATCTGTGAAAAAGCCACAGTGAATATCATTCTCAATGGGGAAAAACTGAAAGCTTTTCCCCTTAGGTCAGGAACATGGCAGGGCTGTCCACCATCACCACTGCTATTCAACATAATACTAGAAGTACTAGCCTCAGCAATCAGACAACAAAAGGAATTAAAAGGCATCCAAATCTGCAAAGAAGAAGCCCAACTCCCACTCTTTGCAGATGATATGATACTTTATGTGGAAAACCCAAATGACTCCACTCCAAAACTGGGAGAACTCATAAGAATCCAGCAATGTGTCAGGATATAAAATCAATACGCAGAAATCAGTTGTATTTCTATACACCAACAGAAAGACAGAAAAAGAGAAATGAAGGTGTCGATCCCATTTACAATTACACCCAAAACTGTAAGATAGCTAGGAATAAACCTAACCAAAGAGGCAGAGAATCTGTACTCAGAAAACTGTAAAGTCCTCATGAAAGAAATTGAGGAAAACACAAGGAAATAGAAAAACATTCCATGCTCATGGATTGGAAGAACAAGTATTGTAAAAATGTCTATGCTGACTAAAGCAATCTATGCATTTAATGCAATCTCTATCAAAATGCCATTCATTTTTTTCAAAGAAATGGAACAGATAATCCTAAAATTTATATGGAACCAGAAAAGACCCCAAATAGCTAGAGGAATGTTGAAAAAATAAGCCAAAGTTGTTGGCATCACAATTCCAGATTTCAAGCTCTATTACAAAGCTCTAATCATCAAGACAGTGAGGTACTGACACAAAAAAGAGACACATAGATCAATGGAACTGAACACAGAGCCCAGAAATGACCTTTGGTCAACTCATCTTCAACAAAGCAGGAAAGAATGTCCAGTGGAAAAAAGACTGTCTTTTCAACAAATGGTGTTGGGAAAATTGGACATCCCACATGCAGAAGAATGAAACTGGACTATTTACTTTCTCCCCACACAAAAACAGACTCAAAAGACAGGAATCCATCAAAATCCTTGAGGAGAACACAGGCAGCAACGTCTTTGATCTCAGCTGCAGCAACTTCTTCCTAGAAACATCACCAAAGATAAGGGAAGCAAGGAAAAAAATGAACTATTGTGACTTCATCAAGATCAAAAGCTTTTGCACTGCAAAAAAAAACAGTCAACAAAATCAAAAGACAACTGACAGAATGGGAAAAGATATTTTCAAATGACATATTGGATAAAGGGCTAGTATCCAAAATCTAGAGTTTATCAAACTCAACACCCAAAGAGCAAATAACCCAATCAAGAAATGGGCAGAAGACATGAACAGACATTTCTCCAAAGAAGACATCCAAATGGCAAACACACACATGAAAAAGTGCTCAGAATCACTCAGCATCAGGGAAATACAAACCAAAACCACAGTGAGATACCACCTCACAACCAGTCAGAATGGCTAAAATTAACAAGTCAGGAAATGACAGGTGTTGTCGAGGATGCGGAGAAATGGGAACCCTCCTACACTGTTGGTGGGAATGCAAGCTGGTGCAGCCACTCTGGAAAACAGTATGGAGGTTCCTCAAAAAGTTGAAAATAGAGATACCCTACAACCCAGCAATCGCACTACGGGGTATTTACCCTAAAGATACGTAGTGATCCAAAGGGACACATGGCACCTGAATGCTTATAGTAGCAATGTCCACAAGAGCCAAACCATGGAAAGAAGCTATATATATCTGTCTCTGTGTGTGTGTGCACATGTGCACAATGTGCACACACACAGACTGGACTACTATCCAGCCATCAAAAAGAACTAAATGCTGCCATTTGCAATGACGTAAATGGAACTGGAGGGTATTATGCTGAGCAAAATAAGTCCATCAGAGAAAAACATCTATCATATGATCTCTCTAATATGAGGAATTTGAGAGAAGGGCATGGGGTCATGAGGGTAGGGAGAGGGAAAAATGAGACAAGATGGGATGGAGGGGGAGACAAACCATATGAGACTCTTGATCTCAGGAAACAAACTGACGGTAGATGGGGGTGGAGAGGGAGAGATGGGTGGGTGGCTTGGGTTATGGAAAAAATAAAAATTAATTTAAAATCTAATGAAATACTGTATGGTGGTTAACATGACATATAAAAAATAGTCAATTTTAAAAAGTGGTTTCTTTGCCTTCTCTTTATTGTAAATTCACAAACTGTAAGGTCCTCCATTGCAGGTGGACTGGAGCATTTATTCAGTTTTACCCAAACACTTGGAGACCTGCCGGACTAGCTGGGGTACTGGGAGACCTCTGGGGATGGGGACCAGCTGAGGGGTGAAGGGATACATGCAGGGACACCCACAAAGCCCTAAACATGGCAGGCCCATCACCTTTGTGGAACTTGGGAGCAAAGCAGCAAAGGAGGGGGCTACTCTCAGGCTCCAGGCTCTATTCAATACATATCTGGGACAACAGGTTGAAATTTCTGCATATATTGACCTCAGCCTGCTTAAAATGGCCAGATGTGATCAGTGCGGAGACATCGAAGAGGCTGTCCATTCCCTCCACAATCATCACCAGCCTGACCCGCTAAGATCACTGAAAGGAGTGACGCCGACATCCACTCAGAACTGAGGACCTGAAGACCAGTTTCCCCAAGCAGCCATTACTCTGTGCTCGCAGTACTTCCCAGGGGAGTGGGACAGCCAGTGGAAGCGTCTGGGGCCAGCCCCAAACAGCACCCCGACAGAGCTAAATAAAATGCCACTTATGCACAGATGGCCTGAATCACTCGGGACCCTGATTCTCATGACCCTACACTCACTCCTTTCCTAAGATGTGGAGCAGCAAAATCTTCGGTGTCCTCTTTAGTCTTTGGATCCCAGACATGATGGGGAATCACAATTCAGGAAGTGTTGTCATCTAACTTAAAACCATGCCTCACTATATCATGTTACCATGCTCTGCCACAGAACCTGGAAATCAACTATCACTTGTTCCAGGCAACAAAAGTAACACATGTTCGAAAATGTACAAGAAAGAAATTCACTTTATCTTAGATATGACATTGTCAAAAGGACTGGAGGGAAAAAACCTCACGGTGTTTCCCTCGATTTGGCCACAAGAGGGCGCACAGGTATCACAAGGATCCCGGGATGATGGGTTGTGTCTGACAATAAGGGCCAGGAGCCCAGACTGATTTTAGATGTTAGATTACATCTCAGAGTTTCCTCTTTTCACCTAGGGATAATTTCACACCTGCTTCTGCCCATGCTTCCCTCATTGGCCATGGCTCTGGGGACCTGTTGACTAGACTCACAGTTGCTCACGTCTCCATTGGTGTCGGAGAGAGAATGGCGTAGTGTGATGTCCCAACACTTCAGAACTGTGCACACGGTCTCCCAGTGACCAGCAGGGTGACTGAAACAGGGGCTTTGGTTAGATTTATACCAGTAGGTGCAGTCAGGATGGAAAATAGGGCAGAAGAGACATCTCTCAAGACCAAATTAAAAATCACCACCTTGTGACTTTTTCTCTTCCAATATCAATTCGCCATGACATGTGAGAAACCTCAGAGTGTGAAGGAAGCCTCATGTTATTCACCCCCAAACTTGGCCTTGCCAACTGACCCCACAGTTGGACCATCCTGGGGGTCAGTATATCCTCTTTCGATAACCAGTGTTTGGGGCAGTGTGGCTGAGGTGGCTCACAGATGGGTCCACGCTGTCTCTCTTCCCCTCAACTCTGGACAATGCTGATCCCTGAAGGAAGGACCCCTGTTCTCCCTGGCACCAAGAGCCCAGGTCTTCCTTTCCCTGATCTCATGGCCACACTCACAGTCAGTGCACATTCACTGCATTACAGACAGCGGTGGGGACCCAGGGAGAGTATTTTTTCCCAAAAGCCCAAGCCGGACTCAGTATATCCAGTAAGTCTGGTCGGCCCTGTTCTGCCGGCCTCCCTTACGTACACACTGTCTGTACCCTCCCCTCATTTTTACCTTGCAGAGTCATCAAAAGTCACAATCCCATTGATTAGAGCAGAAACAAAAAACTTGGAAAATCATCTCTTTATTGAAATAAGTGCTGTAGAGATGTAGTTACATAGTCTTCAGGTGAGAGGGTTGGAGAGAGTGGGTCTGAACAGTGTCCTAACTCCCTGAATCCTGAATCCTGATATGGCAGCAATCCTAACAGGAGGTGGTGTCTCAATCTCCCTAGTTGGATGTAGCTCAGTGAATTATGTAACTAAATTTTTAAAGTTATATTTCTCCAGCATGTTAAGTGGTACGGAATTCTTTTCATTTATCCAAATTATTGACACAATAGCAGTCACACATTTTTTGGGTGTTTTAATAAATCACATTTTCCATAAGTCCCATGTGTTCATCAATCCTATTCCTCTTTTCCTGTCTCTGGGCTATTAACATCCAAGTTGTCATTGGCCATCATAGAAACATTTGACATTCAAGAGGGAACGTAATTTCATTCTTCAATATTCTCTCTTGGGTTGTGCTATAAATATAACTAAATCTAAAGAACAAAAAGAAACACAGGTAGTCTCAGACAGAAATAGACTATTCCTAATAAAGTCAACATATGACCAAATAAGGAGAATGTTTCATGTAGCCCCTTTGAATGTTTGTCCAGGACTTCTTTACAAAAAGGGTTTCAATAGCCATAGTTATTTATTGTTCCAGGTAATCGGAAATGTTGGCATATAATTTCAGGTATCATGCACTGAGGATATATGCCTTCTGCAATATTCTTGCAAAACTGAAAATCTTCTTCCAATCAATAGAAAACATCAAACAAATCTGATTAGCAGGACAAAGTTCAAAGGAACTGTCCAGTACACTGCAAAGGTTTCATGGTCACGACGTTTACACAAAAAGGAGTTAACCATCCCATTGGAGGAAAGCAAGGAGACATGGCAGTGCAGTTGGTGTAGTCCCAATAGTTTATTTTTGCTTCCCCCCCCTTAGCTAAGAAGACATATCTAGAAAAATGTTTGTAACATTAACATTAAAGAGATTATTGCCTATGTTTTCTGCAAGGAATTTTATGGTTTCTGATCTTAAACTTAGGTCTTTAATATATTTTGAGTTTATTTTTGCCTATTGTGTAATTTCATCCCTTCGCAAGTAGCTGTCCAGTTTTACCAATAGCATTTATTAAAGAGAGTCCCCATTGTGTACTCTTGTCTCCTTTGAATAGATTAATTAACTACATCAGCATAGGTTTATCTCTAGACACTCTATTCTGGTCTATTTAATCTTTGTCTATTTTAGTACCAATACCATACTGTTTTGGTTCTTATTGGTTTGTAGTTCAGTTTGTAGTCTGAGACTGTAATACTTCCAACATTGTTCTTCTTTCTCAAGATAATTATGGCTACTTAGGGTCAATATTTTAAAAGAGAAATGTGGAAGTGTCTGGAAAAGGCTAAAGACATAGAAATCTAACAGAGGAAACAAATATTTAAAAATGTCTCTTCTCCCACTCCCAGGCAGGATGGATCGCATCTCTTTCAGTTTTGCTCCAAGAAAACCATCTTTATGTCACTTTGCTCACATGAGAGGTCATCCCACTCTCTTAGTGGTTTTTTCCATTTGGCTGCACCCATGGGGGATTTGCATGTCGTCCCCAAGGGAGGACCTTCCCTTGCCAGTCTGAGATAAATGGTCAGCTCTCAACTTGCCTTGGCCTACCAGGACTCATCCCTTTAACCTGTCAAAATGAGGTTCCATGCTCAGCTCCTGGGGCTCCTCATGCTCTGGTTTCCAGGTGAGGACAGAGTGCCCAAAGGGGAAGGAGAATGGGAGGGCAGGGTGAACTCTGAGGGCACCACAGTTTCCCACATAATTCTGTCTGCCTGTGAGATGGATGTCTTCTACTGGGATGGGGCTGTGACCTTTAGATCTGTG
>PITA01032608.1:0-13756 GCA_004023965.1 Spilogale gracilis
GGGGGCTGACCTGGTCTGGGGGCTCTGTCCTGGCCCCGGGGGAGCTGACCAGTCCTGAAGACGGTGTTCTGACTGCATTAGAGTCTGCCCGTCCTCTTTACGCACCCACTGGTCTGGAGGGTTTCCGAAGACTGTTTCTTGGAGACGGGGTTATGAGACAGGGGCCTGGGCCCGGCTGTGACCTGGGTGCTGGTTGGGGGCACAGGCTGGGTCCCCTCTGGGCCTGGACTGACTGGCTCAGACAGGTCCCCAGTCCTGGGAGTCTCTGTCTTCCCGCCATAGGGAGGGACCCAAACCCAGCAGCCCGTCCCAGACGACGCCTGCGACTCTGCGGGGTCCCAGTGTGCGTGTGCGGCAAGGAGCCGTGTCCTGTGGCCGGTGGCGCCAGCCGGGCCGGGACTCCCGCTTCGCGCGGGGTGCTCAGCTGCTCCGGGAGGTTTGGGACCTGGCGCAGGCCCTGCAGGGACCCCGTGCAGATGGCAATCCTGGCTCAGCCTGGGCCAGCTGCCCAGAGGCCGTCTGGAGCCAGTGTTCGATCAGATTAGAGAAAGCAGCGGCTGGGTTTTCAAACAGAAACCAGGGTCTTTGTTAAGAACTCCCTGACCTCAAGGTCATTCCGTCAAGAAAATGTGCCTCTCAGGACCCCGCCGACCTCACTCCTCGGGGCCCACGTGAGGTGGCCTGGCAGGAACTAGCCGTCCAGCTGCTGCCCACCTGTCCCCCCCTGGCTCAGGCCTGACCTCAGGGCTCCCAGGGAAAACAGGGCCCTGGGAGAGGCCCGGGGTGGGGGCCGCAGGGAGGAGGCGGGCTGGGGCAGAGGTGGGGTCCCGGCCTCGCTGACCTGCAGGGCTGGGCTCCTTCTCCTGGGAGGGTGGGGGGCCGGGCTGCCCGGAGAACGTGGTTGGTGCCCGATGCGGCATGAGAACAGGGCTCTTCCGGGCCCCGTCACCGTCAGCACCGTGCGTCTCGGCCCTCCTGGGCCCCGGCCCCTCGGG
The DNA here is from genome assembly GCA_004023965.1 of Spilogale gracilis. NCBI lineage: Eukaryota > Metazoa > Chordata > Mammalia > Carnivora > Mephitidae > Spilogale > Spilogale gracilis. The sequence continues at coordinate 996 of PITA01032608.1, forward strand.
CGCCCCCTCCGCTCACAGACCCCCGGGCAGCCTGGCCCCTCGGGTGTGGTCTGCGGCCCACTGCTGCCCCCCGCCCCCCGCAGGTGTCGGCCCCGCCCCCGCCGGCCCTCATGGGGCCCACCTGGAAGCAGCGGGTCCTGGGGGCCCTGCTAGGGGCCGCGGTCGCCTTGGGCCTCACCACGCTCGTCCTCATCCTGGCAGAGGCCACCAGTGTGCTCCTGCCCGCACACACCAAGGTAGGCGCCCGGCCCCGAGCAGGGGGAGGCTGGGCTGATGCCTCGCTCGCCCCACGCCCTCCTGAGCCTGCTGTCACTCTCAGTTTGGGATCGTGTTGGACGCCGGGTCCTCCCATACGTCCCTCTTTGTGTATCGATGGCCGGCTGACAAGGAGAATAACACCGGTGTGGTCAGCCAGGCCCTGGCCTGCCGGGTGAAAGGTCAGTGGGCAGCTGCGTCAGCGGCGGGTGGCCGTGCCGGCCGGGGACTGTATCGGGGTGGGACTCCCAGCGGGTGGGGGTCCGGGGGTGGCGCGGCCTGGAGTGAGGCGGGGGCAACATTTGTACCTTTGGCAAATCAGCCTAAAGGAAAAGTGGCTCAGAGAGGGTGAATGAATGACGCCAGGTGGCCCAGCTGACCAGGGCTGGCCTGGACCAGGGCCTCCGTCTGCCTGCGGAGAGCGGCACAGCGCCCGCCCTTCGAGAGGGTCCAGGCATTGCTGGGCCTGTGGTCCCATCATTGCAACCTCTCCCTCCAACGCCACATAGCCTTCCTCCGTGGATGTCTGAGCCCCTCCTCGCCTCTCGTAAAGGACCTGGGCCATAGAACTTAGCGCCCACTGGGGGAATCCAGGATGATCTCATCTTAAGATCCCTAACATAATTTACATCTGCAGAAACCTTTTTTCCAAATAAGATCCCACTCAAAGATCCCGGCGGGGAGGGCGCGCTGTATCTCCTGGGGACACTGTCCACGTGCCCCGGGCCCCCCAGCTGAGCCAGCCCTCAGGCCTGGAGCCTTGTCCTTGTGTTTCAGGGCCTGCAATCTCCTCCTATGCCTCCAATCCTGAACAGGCTGGTCAGAGCCTGAGGGGCTGCCTGGAGGAGGCGCTGGCGCTGGTCCCGGAGGCTCAGCACCAGGAAACGCCCATGTTCCTGGGGGCCACGGCTGGCATGAGGTTGCTCAGGTGAGGCGGGCTGGCAAGGGGTACGTCCACAAGGGGCAGCGGAGAGAATGGCAGTGTGGACGCCTTGGGCAGGTGGGCAGGGTGGAGGGCTACGGGCTTCCCACTCGCTCTGGCCACCCGCCCTTTCTGCCCAGCCAGAAGAACAGCTCCCAGGCAGCAGACGTCTTCGCAGCGGTCAGCCGGGTCCTGGGCCAGTCTCCCCTGGACTTCTGGGGTGCCGAGCTCCTGGCGGGGCGGGATGAAGGTGCCTTAGGTTGGATCACCATCAACTACGTCCTGGGCATGTTGGTCAAGGTGCCACGGGCAGCCCGCGGGTGGGGGCTGGGTGACGAGGGGCTGCGGGGCCGCACGGCTGGTTCCAGGACTCACTGCTGTGTGTCCTCAGTACTCCTTCTCTGGAGAATGGGTCCGGCCTCCCGAGGGGCCCCTGGTGGGCGCCCTGGACATGGGCGGAGCCTCCACCCAGATCACCTTTGTGCCTGGAGGCCCCGTACTGGACACGAGCACCCAGGCCACCTTCCGCCTCTTCGGCTCCGAGCTCAGCGTCTACACCCACAGCTACCTGTGCTTCGGGCGTGACCAGATGCTGACCAGACTCCTGGCTCGGCTGCTGCAGGTTGCCTTCTCCCCGAGGAGGAGGAGGGGCAGTGGGACGGCCCGTGGCCCTGGGCCCGGCTCAAGGCCACCCCGTCCTCTCGCAGAGCAGCCGCGGCCCCTTGCTCCGCCACCCGTGCTACCACAGTGGCTACAGGGCCGTGCTGTCCCCGGCCACCCTGTATGAGTCACCCTGTGTCCGAGCCACACCCCCTGCAGACCTGGCCCGGAACCTCACTGTGGAAGGAACAGGGAACCCCGCGGCCTGCGTCTCTGCCATCCGGGGCCTCTTCAACTTCTCCAGCTGCGAGGGCCGAGCGCACTGCGCCTTTGATGGGGTCTACCAGCCCCCCGTGCAGGGCCGGTTCTATGTGAGCACGAGACGCTGTCCTGCCCGGGCTCCCCGTCCTCCCTGGGCTCCCAGCTCCCTCCCTGAGCCCCAAGGGCCTGATGCCAGGCGGGCCCAGGGCGAGCCCTGCACAGGTGGGGGGACTCTGGGTCCCCGAGTGTGTGTGCTGGGGCTCCCCTGACCCGGCCCCCCCGGCATCGCCCCCAGGCCTTCTCCAACTTCTACTACACCTTCCACTTCCTGAACCTCACCTCCAAGCAGCCGCTGGCCACCATCAACACCACTGTCTGGGAGTTCTGCCAGCGGCCCTGGGAGCAGGTGGGTGGATCCCGGGGCCCCTGTCCCCACCGGAGCCTCCCCAGCCCCCTGGGCTGCCACTGGGACAGGCACAGACCTTGGCAAGCAGGGGCTCGGGGGGACCCCATCCCGGGCGGTGTGGTCAGCAGGGCGTGGGTGCCGAGGGAGGGGCAGACAGCTCCAGGCAGGAGCCCCAGGGTCCCATCCTAGGGTGGCACCAGCCTCTGGTGGGTCGGGACACAGGGGGTGACACCCGGCCCCTCGCCTGCCGGGCCCCCAGGTGGAGGCGAGCTCGCCCGGGCAGGACCGCTGGCTGCGTGACTACTGTGCCTCGGGCCTGTACATTCTCACGCTGCTGCTCGAGGGCTACGGGTTCAGTGAGGACACTTGGCCTGACCTTGAGTTCCACAAGCAGGTGAGCAGCTCCCAGGGCCAGCCCATCTGGACCAGGGCAAGGGGGGCTGTCGGGGGCCCTGGGGCGCTGCTCACAGCCCTGAGTACCTGCGGGCCCCACAGGCTGGCGGCACCGAGATCGGCTGGACGCTGGGCTATATGCTGAACCTGACGGGCATGATCCCGGCCGAGGCGCGTGCCCGCTGGCAGGCAGAGAGCTACGGCGTCTGGGCGGCCGCGGTCGTTTTTGCAGTGCTGACTGTCGTGGCTACCCTGGGGGCCGCTGCCGTCCACCTCCTCTGGCCCCAGGGCTGAGCTGGGATGCCCACTGAGGTTGGTGGAGCCCAGCGGGGCCGCCCCAGCCTGGACAGCTGCATGGGCCGGAGCCTGCCTGAGCTCCTGAGCCCTGTCGGGTCTCCCTGTGCTGTGGGCTCTGGCCCCATGGTCAGACAGCCCCGCTCAGCCTTTGGGGGCCCTTTGGTCCTGCAGGCCATATTGTGGCTTCCCATCCTGGTCCCCCCGGTGCACTTCTCCAGCACGCTTCCCAGGGCAGCAGGCCTACAGCGCTCCAGGGCCCGTGGCCTGCGGTGCTGTGGGTCACGGGGCCCAGCCACGGAAGTGGACATGACTGCAGAAGTTGGAGGGGCTCTGGCTCCCCGGGAGAGGCTGGCAGGGGGACCCTGGGGGTCTCTAGGAGCCGGCAGCGCCTCGGGAGGAGGTTGGGGGAGATGCTCAGCTGGACCCCTGCTATTATCCGGCCCGAGGGGCAGTATCCAGGCGGCCCGCCCACCCGCCCAGCCTTCGCCAGGCCCTCCAGGTGGACAAGCCCAGGCTGCAGACCACGTCTTCAGGCGGAGGGGAGATGGCTTTATTAAAACCCTTCTTGGCACCCGACGGCTGATTCCTTCACCGGGTCGGGGCTGGCTGGGGCTCCGGGCAGGCGTGCGGCTGCTCACACGTACTGTCCAGCTGGGACCACGAAGCACTTGGGGAAAATGCCGACGCGGCCGTCGCAGTGGCCCTCCAGCCAGGCCTGGTCCACTGTGTGCAAGGGGGGTCGGTTCCTCAGCGCGTCAGGCAGGGTCGGCTCAGAGAATCCCCTCGGACCCCAGGGGCGCACGGACCTTCACACAGGACATCCACGACATCCCCCCGCCGGAAGGCCAGGTCCTCGGGCCGCTGGGCGGAGTAGTTGTGCCACGCCACCGCCTGGTAGAGGGCAGCTCGGCCGCCTGCTCCCTGTTGTGGGACGCGGGCAGGGCTGGACAAGGGCCCCAGGGTCCCCGTGCCCCATGCTGAGACCCCCGCCCCCGCAGGCTCACCCGACACCGCAGCTGCAGGGCCCCAGCACCGGCCGCCGCGCCCCGCCAGGCCCTCCGCAGCGCTTCGTCCCCGGGAAGGGGGACCCAGCGCCCCTGGTCGCTGGGGTCTCGGTAACTGCAAAGAGACTCCTCAGAGTGGCATCGAGGGGGCGAGGGGTGCTTCCGGCGGGGCGCGGACCCCCGGCCTCCACAGTGCTGCCCCCCCTCCCGCAGGCTCACCTGAGCTGCGCGTGCTGGGCCTGGCGCCGGAGGGCCCGGCTCAGCAAGTCCCGCAGGTTGGACAGGTCAGCCCCTCTTGGGACCTTCAGGGCCAGTGTGAAGGCACACTGCACCGTGACGGTCACCGGGGACGCAGGGCCCCCCACGGCCGCTCCCTGGGCGGGACAGCAAGGCACTGGTCAGTCGTGAAGCCCCACACCTGCGTGGCCAGGGCCCGGCCGGGGTGGCCTTCGAGCCACGCAGGGGGGAGGGGCTGGGTCTCCAGGCCGCTCGGGCTCCATCAGCCTGGCCTCCGAGCCCCAAGTCCCCAAAGAGTGGGGGTGACATGAGGGCCCGCGCCTCTTACCCCAGCAGCCGAGGGATCCTCTGAAGGGCAGGGCTTGGGCCCTGTGGAGGGTGACAGAGCGGCGACTCAGGGAGCCACCACACCCAGACTGGGAGGCCCAGGGTAGCCAGCTGCCTCCCTCGGGGCGAAGCCGCTCTCAGCACCCCCAGAAGCCCGGGGCTCCCACCGCCTGCCCCTCGGGATGTCCTTACCCGGAGGCACCTCTTTCCCAACTTGCTCCACACAGGGCCTCTGCAGGGAGAGCCACAGGCTGGGAGTAGGGGTCAGGGCTGGGGGCCCTGAGGGTCGGGCGGCTTCCCCTGGCCTGGGGGTGTGGCAGCAGACCCAGAGCTGAGGTTTATGGCCAGGGAGCCAGCCGGCCAGCGGGAAGGCATCAATACGCGCCGAGTGAGGGTGTATTCTGGGTGTGAACCTGGTCCCTATAGGCCTAGAGACCACACAGCCTGTGGGGGTGTCCTCCCAGCACGGGGGCCCCTGTGCCCCCCAAGCCGGGCCTGGGCTCACCTGAACCACCTGCCCGGAGCCGACCTCTGCCTCTGCGTCGGGGGGCATCCTGGGACCACGGGGTGTGGCCGTGCTGCAGGGGCCTGAGTGTCCAGCCCTGGGGGCCAGGGGGAGCCCTCGTTCTCAGGACTCGGCCAACCTGGGCTTGTTTCCCTCGGGACACAGCCCGAGAGGAGCCCCCCATGTGGAGATGAGGGCCGCGGCTGCGGACTGCCCCATGTGCCCACACCCCACGCAACCCTTCAGCGAGGCCGGCCCCACCTGTAGGGTCCCACCCACGGCCCAGCCAGCACCCTCCTTGGGCACCGGCTCTAAGCCTGCGCGCCGCCTGGCGTCATGGCAACCTGAAGTCTCCATGGGGCCTGAGAGATGGTGCTATGGGAGGGGGCCCAGGGCTCTTCCTCCTGGAGCGCAACAGGCTCGGGAAATAGAAAACCCTGGGCCTCTGGACACAGGGGGCATGGGGAGGGCTGAGAGAGGCTCTTCCCTGGCCTCAAGGGTATGATGCAGGCCCCACACCCGCCCCAGCAGGAGAATGACGCACGCGGAGGTGAGACCCACTCCTTACCGTGGGGCGACTCCAGGTCTGCCCTCCCCGTCGGCACCCCGAACCTGAGGCCACAGATGGCGCGCTCTGTCAGGAGGCGGGGCGGGGAGGCCCGGCACCGCCCTCCCCCGGCAGAACTCTCCCACAGAACAGGCCTGCCACTCCCAATTTCCGATCAGGGGAACGCTGGGGAGCCCCCGAGGGGGGGTCAGAGCATTTCAGGCAAGAGGCCTGGGCCGGCTGGAGGGCGGTCCACGCACCTGGCGCTGCTGAGGGCGAGTGCCCCCGCGCTGGTCGTCAGGGACGGCAGAGGACACCACCTGGTGAGGGACAGCAGAGGGGACAGCTGAGCCAGGGGCCCTGCCAGGGCCGCTCCCAGCCCCTGCTGCCCACACCGCGCTCCGAGGGTTCCGTCTGCGGGGCGTGGGGGAGGGGGCTGCCCACCCCGACCCAGGGCTGTCGGCCCACCGTGGTGAGGGCCGGAAGGTAGGATAAATATGTCTGATACAGGAAAACACCTGTGCTGACAGTTTAAAAAAATTATTTTTAAAGATTCTATTTATTTGTCACAGAAAGAGAGAGAGAACGTAAGCGCAAGCAAGGGGAGAGGCAGGCAGAGGGAGAAGCAGACTCCCTGCTGGGCAAGGAGGTGGACACGGGACTCGACCCCAGGACCCCAGGACCCCAACCTGGGCCAGAGGCAGACGCTTCATCCACCGAGCCACCCAGGTGACCCCTAACTTATTTTTAATCCAACTTTTAAAATGTTTCTATTTCTTAGACGCTTGTACAGTGACAAGCGGACCTAAACTAACAGATCTGTGCAGCTCAGAGCCGCCGGGCGCCTGCAGACGTCTGCAAAGATGAGGTGCACGTGACCGCAGCAGCCACGACCTGGTCGCACCGTGCGGCCCCTGGTGACCTCGCTGGGGCGCTGGCAAGGGCCACCAGCTTGAAACCCAAGTGAATTTCCCTTTGTGGACCCCAGAATCACTTCCCTGCATTCCAGCCCTGCTCCCGCATGTTCTGTGATTGTGATGCTGCCGAGGCCCAGGCAGCCGACCCCCGCCGACCCCCGTGCTCCCCGGGACCTCAGTCTCTGGAGCAGCGATGAGGGAGACGCAGAGACAGAAAAAGACAGGGAGATGCTGAAGCCAGAAGAGTGTGGCTGCGGTGCAGGCAGGGGGCTGGGCGGCACCACCCTGGGGGTCCCTGCCAATAAGTCACGAGCCCCCTCGTCTGCAGCCAGCCTCCACTGAGGGTTCCGCTTCCCGTTCCGAGAGCCCAGGCTCTGTGAGCTCCGCTGGGAGACACTGCTCCTGACCCAGGAAGCTCAGGCTCCCCGCAGTCAGGGGTGGCGGCGCCACTCTCCGCCCACCACCGGAGCCTTTGCGACGACACGGACCACACCCCATGTGCCCTGCGATTTCGGCACAGGCTGCCTGCTGCTGCCCCCGGCCCCTGCCGCCCCTCACCTTGGCCTTGCCCAGGAAATCCGCCGGCTCCAGATGCTCCAGGTGTGACCTATGGGGCCGGAAGACCTCACCCCTGGGGACCTGCCGGGGCTGCAGCGGGACCTGTTTCTGGAGGGGGTCCAGCCATGCAGACCTAAGCATCTGACCAGGGCTGTGGCCTCAGAGACCCTGTGCCCACTTCTCAGGGCCCTGGGAGGTCCTTCCCCAGTCCCCACAATGGGCACCCGGGCCACCTCCCTCTAGAAATGTCTCCGACTCATGGAGTGGGTCTTGGGGACCCGCACAGATAGGAGCCCTGGGCTGGCTGGGGGCCGGCCCGCTCTCCACCTGCCCCTCACCTGCAGCTGCTCCAAGGCGGCATGCAGCTCGGCGCCCGCCCCTTCCGGACCCCTCGAAAGGGCTTCCTCCAGGCTGCGGGTGGCCTCAGCCCAGAGTCCCAGCCGGCACTGGGCCGCCCCGAGGTTGAAGAGCACCTGGGAGCGAGGTGGGAGATGGCAGCCTAGCCCCTCACTGGGCTGCCCTCCTCTGGCCTCGCCCCTGGTCCCACCCCTACATCAGTCCTTCAGGCCTCAACCTACCCCTCTGCCCCGCACCCCTGCCCCGCTTGGGATCTGGGTTCCAAACCAGACGGTGTCCTCAGTCCCATCCTCCACCTTTCTCCGGGCCCCGCCCCCGGCCCTAGCTCCGCCTCCTCCCAGGCCCCGCCCCCGGCCCTCTTGAGCCTCAGGCGCGCTGGGGCGGAGTCCGGCCCCGGTGGTGGGCAGCCGGCCCGTCCTGTCCCTTCGGTGGGAGGCTGTGCGGGGCCGCGCGGGGCCGGCCTCACTGCCCAGACCCCCGGCTGCAGCGGCTCGTCGCCGGGGCGCTTCTCGGCTCCCAATAGCAGGGGCACATTTGCGCGCTTTGGGAGCGTCGCCCACGGTGTGCTGCCTGCTCAGTGCCCTACTCTGGGTCCTGTCCCCTACCCCACGCCACCCCAGGCTGGGTGAAGGCCGTCGCCAGCGGGACGTGCTGAGGGCAGAAGTGAGGGTGCCTGGTGCTCCCGGGGGCCGCCGCGGCCCGCTCACCCCACTTGTTGCTGGGAGAGCTGGGGGTGTCCTCTCCATCCCCCGCCCTTGGTGTCAGCCACGTGGAGAGTCCAGGATGGGGGCCCACAGCCAAGCTGTGCTTCCTTCTGATCCCACCTGCCCCTCTCTGCGGACGCGATCCTCCCTGGCCTTCTCCTGGTGGCCTCCCACCTCTCCTGCCCCTAAGCTTCCTTGGGGTGAAAGCGTGGTCAGTACGGATAGCGGGGCATCTCAGGCCAGAGGAAGCCTATCAGTCAACACGGCCCCACCTATGGCAGTCACAAGACAAGGGGACCCAGAGGATGGAGGCCGAAGGGGCCATCCGCCCACAGACAGCACCCCAGGGCCCCCAGCGGGCCCCCCTGCCCTCCGGAGGCCAGCTCCCTGTACCAGGCTGGTGCCAGCTCACCTCCCAGGCCTTTAGCTTGAACCGCAGGCCCAGCTGCGCATAGTCAATGGTGGCGTTTCCCCTTAGCTGTGCCCAGGCCAGCCGGAAGTCGGACAGGGCCTCCTGGTACCTGCGGGCCGTGGGGTCGGGAGGGAGGGCTCAGTGGCTGGAGGGAAAGGGGCCAAACCCTGCCCTGGCCTGCCCCCACCCCCAGCTCCAGGGACACCTGCTATGCGGGGGTCACCCAGGCCCCAGCACATGGTAGGCACTCAAGTCCCAACCAAGGGGTCAAGGGATTGGTAGACAGACATGGCTTTGGGGGTCGGGGGGGCACCATGCCTGGGGTGCGAGGTGACGCTAGCTCTGATCCAGCTCTGCCTTCTGGAAATCTCACTCCCTGCCTGGGGTCCCTGTCTTCATCCCAGACCCACTTCGAGCCCTGGCTGTGTAGGGTGCTCTGAGCATGTCCCTCCTGCTGCTTGGGACTCCCATTCCCTGCGGGCCTCCCTCTGCAGAGACATGCTGGCAGCTCCTCAGCCCCCACTGGACTCCCCATTTCCCCCAAGCAGGGTGCCCCAGAGTCGGGCTCCCGGGCATGGGGCCGTCTGTGGGGCTTATCCTGGGGGCTGGGGCGGGGGCAAGATGAGCTTGTGCAGAATGTTTCCTTCGCTGGGAAGGACCGCAATGCAAAGAGCCCAGGTGAGCACTGAGGACCCCAACCACCTCTGCGTCCTGGGACACGCCACTCCTGCAGCCCTGCTTTCAGTTTCCACATCTGCAGAATGGGTGTAATCACACCATCCATGCTACGGCAAAAATGTGGTGAGGACCAAAGGAGGGGGTGCCCATGAAAGCACTCTGAACCTCAGCCTAGAGACAAGCCTCCCCATGTGGCTCTACCCTGTGTCCTGCTCAGGCATGAGCACAATACCCTTTCCAGGCTTCCCTGGGGCTGTAGAGGAGGGGGTCGGCAAGAGGAGGTGACCCATGGGGAGAGAGCGGGGGAGGAGCATAAGAATGCACTTTGCTGAGCAAAAGGGCCATGAGAGAAGAAACAAAGCATCAGTGTGCTCACCTCTCCAGCTGGAAGTTGGCCACTCCTCGCTGGAAGAAGCCAACGGCCATGCAGGTGTCCTTAGTCACTGCTTGGTCAAATGCCTGGGGACAAAAATGCCCAGAGATCACCAAGGTCTGTGTCACTGACAGTCCAGGCAGATGACCAGGGGCAGGGGGCCAAGGAATTCCCAGGGCCCCCGGAACTGCCAGCTGCGGGTACAAGCTTCCTGCCCCGGCCCAGGGGCCCCCAGAGCTCGTGCCTGGGCACCTGCACCACCATTCAGTCTCCCTCAGTGCCACGACCAGCAGTCTGAGGTCCCCAAGTACAACAGCAAGCGAGGGGTCGTCATTAGCCAACCTCTGTGCCGTGAGGACGAGGGGAGACAACAGAAGGGAACACTCCAGGGGCGCCTGGGTGGCTCAGTGGTTGAGCGACTGCCTTCGGCTCAGGTCATGATCCCGGAGACCCAGGATCGAGTCCCACATCGGGCTCCCTGCTCAGCAGGAAGCCTGCTTCTCCCTCTCTCACGCCCCCTGTTTATGTTCCCTCTCTGGCTGTGTTTCTCTCTGTCAAATAAATAAAATCTTAAAAAAAAAAAAAAAGAAAGAAAAATAAGAACATAAAAGTCTTAGTATGTGTACGAAGCACAGCTTTTCCCTAGACTTTACTCAAACGAGGTCGACTATTCCTAGAGAAGGACAGTAGCCTTCAGTTAAACACGGGTAATAAGAGAGGCATCATGGTCTTACAGATCTGGCCAAATAGGGGGGTTACTGCAGACCTGGGACTGACCTGGAGGTACACACAGAGGCGCTGATGTTGGGGGGCCCTCAGTGCCGAGAAATGCCACACGGAGCGCCAGGCCAGGTCACACAGGGTTCCTACCAACAGACTGCAGTCGCAGCTACACCCCTCCCCACCCTGCCCTGCTCCTCAGGGAAAGTTTTATTAATCACAGCCATGCCGCCTGCCTTTACAAGGCTCCATATTCCAGCTAATATGTCCATGCCAGCATTCCTTAATTCTACTGACTTTGGACAGACCTCCCTCCTCTCTTAAGGTAAAGAATTTAATACCATATTCTTCTGCTCACCACCTCTGTCCCCTCTCTAGGTAAGTCACAGTTTATGAATAAGTAATAGATAGATCGGCCTTATATCGACTATTGGTTAAGCTACCTGGTGTCCGGTGATTGTATTCCCTTACGCAGATGCAGATGCAAGAAAGGACAGAGGAGCTCCCTTCCCTTGCCCAGTGTCCCCCCAGCCCCCGCTCTCCTACAACATCTGATTCTCTTTTCATTTGTGTCATTTTTAGGCAGCTGCCACTGATCACCTCAAACACTGCAGGATCCTGGTTCTTTCTGTCGGACAGATCTGGGGACCAGAGAAATGAGTCACATGCTGCTGGATTTTTGTATGCGCCTGGGGAACACGCATCACTTTAAAGAACACAAAGTTTTTAAAGGGGAGAGAGCGGCTCTGTCGTGCCCTCTCAGCAGAGGGGCTGCGTGTGTGTGCCCACGTGCACTCCTGAACTCCTGGTTCTGTTTCGGAGAACAGACTGGGGAAACAGGAGTACTCAGGTCTGGGTCTGGGTACCGACACGGCAGACCTCATCTCTTTCCCATCGTCACAGGCGGCGCAGGAAGTCCCCGCTCTAAACTCTACACCTTGGGGGGCAGGCAAGTCCCTTGCAAGCAGCATCCAGTCCCCAGCCTATTTCTACATGTTCGCATGATAAGCACTTGAGCCAGCAGCACCCCAGTCCTTCCCCTGACCGAAGTCTGGCACATGGCCATTACCTCAAGGAGATGGCGAGGGAGGCCGCCCCAGCATCATGCCCTGACCGAGTTCAGGCTGGGGTCCCCCGACTGCACAGCTCCTACCTGCCTTCGGTGTTCACTGAGACAGGACGCAAGGGGGACATCCCCAGATGACCCCGGGCCCACTCCTACGGCTGGGTCTTTATCGCGCGGTAAGGCTCCCCAGGACCACCCCCAAGGAGTGAGGTCTCTTCCACCAACCCTGGGGCCGGGCTGTCGCGCCCCTGGCTCACCCGCAGCGCGGCCTCCGGGTCCCCGGCCAGCAGGTGCACGCAGCCCACGTTGAAGCACATCCTGGCGGGCGGCTCCGGGTCGCCCGAGAAGAGGCGGAGGGCGCAGCCCCAGTCCTCGCGCGCCACAGCCTGCACGCCGCGGTGCCAGTCCCGCACCAGGTCTCCCAGAGAGGGCATGGCGGCGTGGACACCCGCCCCACCGCGTGTGCGCTTCCGGGCCGGAGCGCGGCGGGCGAGGCCGGCGGCGGTCGGGCTGCCCTGGGTGTCCGGCGGGGCGACCGGGGCCGAGCGCCCGGACACCGGCGTGGGGGTGTGAGCCCGCCGCCCCTCCGAGGCCGGCCGCGGTTCCGGACTAAGGGGCCCCTGGTTGGAGCGCGGGCACCTGGCCAGCGGCAGGAGCGCCCCGCCTCCGGCTCCACCCACCCGCCGTCAGCCCCGCCCCGTCCTCAGGCCCCGCCCTCGACCACAGGCCCCGCCCCCTTGACGCCCGGCTCCGCCGCGCCCCACCGGACTTCCGCCGGGAGCTCCAGCACTTGGCGTTTCCGGGCCGGCAGCACCCGGTGCGTCGGGCAAAGCTGTCCGTGTCCCCCGCTGCCGCTGCTGTCGCGGCCGGGCCGGGGTTCCGGGCGGCTCCCGCTGGCTCTGGTGAACGACTGCCGGGGCGCGGGCGGCGGGGGCGGGCTCGGGGTCCTCCGGGACGCCGGCAGGTAGGGCGGGGCCGGCAGAGCTGTGGCGGAGCCGGCGGGGCGGCCGGCGGGACGGGGCAAGGTGCCGGAGCCCTGGTGGGGGCGACCGTCCGTCGGCCCCGCGTCCCCCACCACGCTTTCGGTCCCCCGCCCCGCCCCTCCCCTCCCGGTCCCCTCCCCGGCCCTGGGCTCCCCGCCCCCTCTCCGCCCCTCCCGGCCTCCTCCCCGGCCCCGCCCTTCCCGGCCCCGCCCCTCCCGGCCTCCTCCCCGGCCCCGCCC
>PITA01032609.1:0-13759 GCA_004023965.1 Spilogale gracilis
TGGGAAATCTCTAAATGAACACAGCAGTGTCTCACTGAAAGAGACCCAAACTGTATTTTTGACGTTGCACCTAGGTGATATCAAAATATTTTATGATTGTAAAGATTATTTATATTTTTATCTTTATTATTGTAAAGGTTAAATATTAAATTAAAAATGCTACATGTACACAGAGAACTTAACTATTTTTAAGGAAAGAATAATTGATGTGAGGAACAAATCTTTGGATTTCCCAACTTAGTAGAAAACACGATCTAAAATGTTTCATTTGTCACGTGAAAGCAATAAGACAAATCTACACAGAGGACCTTTCTGCCCAAGAGCGCCCTGAACCCCTCGGGGGTGTGAGTATGGGGAAGACAGGGAGGAGAGAGGAGCTGAGGTGGGGAGTGGTCCTAAAGAAAAAGAGAAAAGGACAGCAGAGAAGTGTGCGTGATGTGGGGTTGGAGGGGTCCTGGCCCCGAGTCCCACCTGGGGACACAGAAGGACAGAGGAGGGGAGGTGGAGGGGAGCGTGGGAGGCCTCTTGGAGCACTGAACTGCATCTGCTCAAGCTTCCCGAGGACGGGGTTCGTGTGGGTGCTGTCGGGACGGTCCTTGTCCTGAGGGGCACGAGGCCATCCTCAGTGACTCCCACGTGACCCGCGCACACGGAGAGGGAGCTCGCGGCCCAGCCCTCGGTGACTCCCAACGTGACCCGCGCACACGGAGAGGGAGCTCGCGGCCCAGCCCTCAGTGACCCGCGCACACGGAGAGGGAGCTCGCAGCCCAGCCCTGAGCAGGGATGCAAGGAGGTGAAGCTCCAGGGGCTCTGGATGCGTAATCATTCTTGATCTTCTCCATGGGTTGGAAGTATTTCAAAATATAAGGTGGGAGGAGAAAAGCATCAGCACCAGTTTCATAAATACCAAAACAGCAATAGCTGAGATTTTTTTTTTTAAGTAAAAGGGCTTCTTGTTGGGGGGGAACAATCCTGGGAGGGGCGGTTTAAGGCACTGCTAATTTTTATTTGAATCCCACAGAACCTTTTGCTTCTGTAAATTGTGTGCACTTATAATTTGATAAGAAGAAAACTTTAAATATAGTAGATCAAGACTTTAAATTTCTTTATGATGGTAATAAAAGAAATTTAAAAAGTATTTTTAAAATCAGTTTTGGGGGACACCTGGGGGGCTCAGTGGTTGAGCGACTGCCTTCGGCTCAGGTCATGATCTCAGTCGGAGACCCTGGATCAAGCCCCACATCGGGCTCCCTGCTTGGCGGGAAGCCTGCTTCTCCCTCTCTCACTCCCCCTGCTTGTGTTCCTTCTCTTGTTTTTCTCTCTGTCAAATAAAGAAATAAAATTCTTAAAAAATTATGAAATCAGTTTTGGGAGTCTACCAATGAAATGAAGGATGAGAAAAATGTCAACATAAAGGGCATCTCTCCATAGGTTCACTTTGACCCCGTGGCACTTATTAAAGTTTTTTCCTATGAGATTTTTAAATCACACATTTTTAAATAAAATGTAATTATTTCACCTACTATGTAGTGAGAGACCAATAAATGCATTCAGAAGTATTCTCACAATAAACAGCAGCATCACCTTTCCTGATGGCGAAACAGGGGCCTTGTGAGTGCACTCCTGTCCTCCGCTGAATCTCTCCTTGGTGTGTGGCCTGGGCTCGGCCACCTTCGAGAGCAGACAGCACAGAAGAACGCCCTCTCTGAGCTGGCCTCCTTCACAGAAGAATTCTCCGATCTGGAGGAAGTCACATTACATAGGATTTGAGCTCAGTTTTTATTTCCCCTTTTAGGTTAAAATTCTGGGCCCCAGTCTGTGACATGGTGGTGGCCACAGTGAGGCACAGGGGAACAGCCTCCACACTCACAGGAACCGTCCTGCGACGGCCCTGGACTCGCCTGCTCGGCAGCACCGGGGAACCCTGGCGTCACCCAACCCCGAGCGGCCCCACCACGGACGACAAGCAGGCACCCAACCCTGAGCGGCCCCACCGCGGACGACAAGCAGGCACCCAACCCCGGGCAGCCCCACCGCAGACGACAAGCAGGCACCCAACCCCGGGCGGCCCCACCGCGGACGTCAAGCAGGCACCCAACCCCGGGCGGCCCCACCGCGGACGACAAGCAGGCACCCAACCCCGAGCGGCCCCACCGCGGACGACAAGCAGGCACCCAACCCTGAGCGGCCCCACCGCGGACAAGCAGGCAATGGGGCCCCTTGCGGCACTTTTCGGCAAGATCTCATTGATGCTTTAGCTAAAAAATCTTCCCGTAAGACACAGACATTTATTGCATGATGAGAAGTCATACTAAGCATTTCATCATCTGCTCATTATCCAATCAGAGCTCTGCCAACCAGAATTTTCTAGTCGCAAATAAAGAACGAATGTTGATCTTGAAATTTTCAGTTGGATGAAGACCAGTTTTCTAACTCCTTAGATACGAATGGGTCAGCAGTCTCATGGGCTGGTACCGAGCAGGTCCCTGCGGGCCAAGGACAGATAGAAGACGTGGCCCCTGGTCGCTAGGAACCTCGGGCACACCTGGGCCTCTGAGTCTCAGTGACAAGGGGACCATCAGCACGCGGACTGCATGGTGCCGACCAGGGCACTTCCTCTGCGAGGAGACACCCAAGGAGGCCTTGAGCTGAGGCCCACTCCCACGGGATGCGAGAAGGAGGACATCTTCAAATGGACCTGCCCAGCAGGGGAGCTGTGCGGAGGGCGGCCCGCAGGACAGCCATTGTCCAGGAGGGTGCGGGAGGAGCGGGCGCATGGGGCGGGCTCAGGCACGCAGGCGTGCTTGCACGTGCTTGGACGTGGTGTGATAACAAGAGGAACCTGTTCGCCGAGACAGACCTGGTGGGCTAGGAAGCTGATTCCCGCAGAAGCATGAACACACAGGGAGAAGGAGCGCCCGTTGAAAAAAGCGTTAGTAACCCAGTCACACACCGCAAAGTCTACACCACTGTTTTTCATGTTTTCCAATGTGAGTAAGAATTATCACTGGCAGAATGATGGCCCCAGGAAGGCCCACCGGCTGAGCCCCCAAACCCGTGAATCGGCCATCTCTCCTGGCAGAGTGATTTTAAGTTGATTAAGTCAGGGCTCTCGAGATGGGACATTACCCTGGACTGTCTGGGGGGGGGGCACATAATCACCCCTGTCCTTCAAGGTCAGCGTCTGGGAGAGAGAGCCCCCACTAGAGCAGGGGCGAGGGGCTTGAGGAGCGACAGTCCCCTCCAAAGACGGAGGAGGGGCTACGTGCCAGGGAACACAGCTGCCTCTGGGAGCCAGAGAAGCCGAGACCGTGGATTGTCCCTGAAGCCTCCAGAGGAAGGCAGGCCTGCCGACCCCGGGTCTGAGTCCTGATAGTCACAGGTTGGTCTTCTGCCCTCCCAACTCCATGAGAATTACGGGGTTGATTTGAGCCACCAAGTCCGGTGGTCTGTCCCAGCGGCCACAGGAAGCGAACAAAGAAAGCAAGACGACCACGTGCAAACTGGGCGCATCTAGGCCTTACCCACAGACGCTGGACAGGAATCAAAATGAAGAAAATCAAACACTCCAGCTCCGTGAAGGGGAGAACACACGTGACAGAGATAATGAGGTTCTAAGGGAGGAGCGGCTGGGTCAGCGATGCTCTGATTACCAGCCAGAGGAAGGAGCCTTCCTATGGACACGGGAGAGTGAGCAGGGCTGACACTGCACGAAGGTAGCGCGAGAGTCCCGCACATGGCACCCCGCAGTGTGGTCACCAGATGTCCAAGAGAAGAAGGCTTGGAGGACTGTGGGTCCCCAGCCGAGCCCCAGAAGGTCCCTGCGCCCACAGACCAGGAGTGGAAGAAACCGGATCAGGCTGTTGGAGGCTCGAGGAGAGAAGAGGCAAGGCCAGGGCAGGCTCTGCCCCCAGGACTGCAGACCAGGGACAGGAGGAGAGAGAAGAGTTGGGCAAAGAAACAGCGTGAGGACGAGGGAAACAGAGACGCAGACTCCTGGGGCCCAAATGCTGTGGGACGCGTGTGTCCACAGTGTCGGCAGTGGCCGCGCGTCCGGGCACATGCAGGAAGGACAAGGAACTTGGCCCAGATCAAGGCAATAAACCTCCAGGGGGTTCAGTTTCCGCATCTGCAAAATAAGAAATTGGGGTTAATTTTTAAGAACTCCCTTGCTCTAAAAAAAAAAAAGTCATGTTTCTACGGTTTGACAGAAAGATCATTTGTAGCTGATGATGTCCACTGAGAAGACAGCTTGAAAATACACTAGCGACTATGCCTACGGTGATCCCTGAATAAGAACTATTGGATTGACCAGATTACAATGTTCCTCAAATACTGGAAAATGTCTAGTTAACTGTAGCCGAGATGTCTTAGTTTGGGGCATAACTGTCTCCCCCATTCCACGGAAGGCCTCAGGTTGAGAAGCCCAGCTCGTTCTGAATGGGGTCTGCTGTGAACATCAGCTCCTCTTCCCTCCCCTTGTGGGCAGATCCCTCATTCTCTGAAAGTTCCCTCTCTGCCTTCTGAGTATCAGGCCAAGGCCTCTTGCTCCCTAGGTTCCCCCAAACGGGGAGGACTCCAGTGTTCATGTGGTTTCAGTTTCTGTTTGACTGTAATAAAGGGAGAAAGGTGCTTGGCTGATAAAATGTGATTCTCTAAGGACTCTCCGGCCTTCCAGCCCCGTGGGGCTCAGCCCTCGCCTGCAGGGGGATGGCTGGTCTGGGAGCTCAGCGGGGGCCAGTCGGGCGTGTCATGACCTGGAGCCCAAGAAACAGGAAAACGAGGGCTTCTCCCCAAACTCGCACCACGGTAGCCGGAGCATGAGGGCACAGAGAAGGACGCAGGGCTTCTTGAGGACCAGGCTCTGAGAAGGGCATTTTATTTATTTTTATTCTTTTTAAAGATTTTATTTATTTTTACGAGATAGAGAGAGAGCGCGTGAGCACAAGCAGGGGGAGGGGCAGAGGGAGAAGCAGGCTCCCCACTGAGCAGGGAGCCTGAGGCGGGGCTCAAACCCAGGACCCCGGGATCGTGACCTGAGCCGCACGCTTCACCGACTGAGGCCCGGGCGCCCCTGAGAAGTGCACTTTCATCAGAATTAGGGACACCCCCGTTCCCGTGCCAGCTCCTCAGCTCGCTGGCACAGCGTGCAGCCCAGCGTCCGGGACACTCCGCCGCCCTTGCACATCCCCCAGGGGGGCACCTGGTCCCTCGCTAAAACAGAAGCAAGTGAAACTACAGAGTGAACGGAGGCAAAGCCCCGAAGCTGCCCTGTTCTCCCATCTCCGGTAGGGCCTATAAGAAGAGATCACTTCTGTGATTAGAAAATAATCACAAGTTTAAGAATTCAGTTACTAGGTAGTGAGTTCCCACTGTGTGGGGAGAGCCAGTCCCGGGGGAGGGTCAGGGCCTTCGGGCCACCCACCACCGTGCTCCTGCGGGCTCCGCGCTCTCCGGGGAGGAGAGGGACGGGATCTCGGTGTGACCACATCCTGCCATGGCCTCACGGAAGCCGGAATCTGAAGATCCCTTCCAACAGGCCTTGCCAAGGCAGAAACAGCGGGCGTTGGCTATTTGAGTGTCAGGGAAAGAAGACCAGAAAGGAGAGGAAGAACCAGTTGGGGAGGGGGATATCCATCAACACCCCTGGGGTCCCTGCCCTGATCTGGGAGGGCAGCACAAACAATAGCTATTTTGGCACCATTTATTAGGGTTTATTTATTTGAGAGAGAGAGAGAGAGAGAGAGAGAGAGAGAGCCTGTGAGCAAGGGGCAGAGGGAGAGTGAGAGAAAGCATCCCAAGCACACTCCATGCTGAACGTGGAGCCCGACTTGGGACTCAATCTCATGAGATCAGGACCTGAGCTAAATCCAGGAGTCGGACGCTTCACCGACGGAGCCCCCAGCACCCCCGGCACCATCTATGTTTAAAAATACGCGTGTGCCTCTGCCGGGTGTCACAGCTCCGGCTCTTTCCCAAGCGCTCAAGCGCTTTCCACAAAGACGCTTCAAGGGCCGTAAACGGGGCTGCAGCGCCATCGGGGTGCCGCAGACTTACTGGATGAACAAACTAACTAAACAATAGTGTAATTAAAACAATCGGTCTCTCAAAAGTCTGCTTTATTTTTTTAAGATTTTATTTATTTGAGAGAGAGAGAGTGAGAGACAGCATGAGAAGGGAGAAGGTCAGAGGGAGAAGCAGCTTCTCCATGGAGCTGGGAGTCCCATGCGGGACTCGATCCCGGGACTCCAGGATCATGACCTGAGCTGAAGGCAGTTGCTTAACCAGCTGAGCCACCCCAGCACCCCACAAAAGTCTATTTTAAAATGCCATTTCTGGCTACATTTAATGCATTTCTCCAGCAGCACTGAGATGACGCTTCTGGGAGCCTGGTCCCATTTCCCAAAACTGCTGTCAGCTTTGCTTTCGTCCACACCTTCCTCTCACACGTCCACTGCACAAGAGTTAGGGGTTTTCCATCCTTCTGAACTTGAAACTCTGTTTAATTTTAACATGTGACCCAAAAATGGTGAAAAAGAAAGTTGTTGTGGTTTTTTTGTTATTTTGTTTTGTTTTGTTTTATTCCATTAGGAAGCACCTTTCTACATTTGACCTGTGTTGGAGTTTAAATATTTAAATATTTAAATATTCACAATTTTATTTTTGCAGGATTAACATTTTTCTACAACAATAACTTATGTCCATAGTTATTTCTCTTTTTTGTAAAGATTTTATTTATGTGACAGAGAGAAACACAACTAGAGAGGGAACACAAGCAGGGGGAGTGAGACAAGAAGAAGCAGGCTTCCCGTTGAGCAGGGAGCCTGATGCGGGGCTCAATCCCAGGACCCTGGGATGACCTGAGCTGAAGGCAGATGCCTAATGACTGAGCCACCCAGGCACCCTGATTTCTTTTTCTTTTTTTTTTTTAAGATTATATTTATTTGTTTGACAGAGAGAAACACAGCGAGAGAGGGAACACAAGCAGGGGGAGTGAGAGAGGGAGAAGCAGGCTTCCCGCCGAGCAGGGAGCCCAATGCAGGGCTCGATCCCTTATGCATGAAACTCTGATTACATTCATCATTCATTCCTTTGTGGTATTCACATTATAGGGATATTCTGAGGTTGCTGACATTCTTTTACCCAAAACCCAAATTCAGATGCATCCTGGGGATCACAGGATTCTCCCGCGCTCATGCGGGTTCCCCCTTTGAGGCCTCACTCCCAGCTCCTTCTTCTAAAACGTTACCACTTTTCTTGGAAGTGACCAGCGTTCCTTTCCCCCAAGGCTCACCCTCCCCAGGGTCAGAGGTGAAAGTAAGGGAAGGGAGGAGTCCCCAAGTATTAGACCGGGAGTCGTGCCCCGCTGGGGTAAAGTAGGAATTCCTTAGGCAGTGGAGAGGCAGGGTTGTGGGGATGGGCAGTTAGGTATGGCAGCAAGGAGAGACAGTAAGAGGTAGTGAACTTCTGAGAGTCTCTAAGACGGCCACTAGCCTAGGCTAAGAAAACAACGTGCTGCTGATGTGGCTGACCAGGCTCATCCCCATCATGGGCCCGACCCTCCCTGACAACTCTGCCCCCATCCCATTTCAGTTGCACCTGTTATTGAATTTTATCATGTATTTGTTACAGATCTGTGTGGATTCCTTGGCCTTCCATGCTGGAATGGAAGTTAGGAAGTATTTTGAACATTTCAAGTATTTTTATTCCCAGCCCAAAAGGAATAATACTTAATACGTTCTAATTTTTTTCATGAAATAATGTGTCGTAAAGTATTTAACTTTGTTCAAAAAGAAGTGTTGACCTTTGACCTAAGCAGCCAGGAGGTCATCTCTGAGCCCTTGGAAGGTCATGCTTGACAGAGGTATGTTTTCCCGGGGGGCTTTGGGCTGGCCAGGTGGTAATACTGTGAGGAGGTACGGGGGCTTTGGGATTGCATACTGGGAACACCACTCCATCCCGAATCCACGGGGAGAGCAAAGAAAGCTCCGTACTTATTACTTTCCTGGATTCTGTCCCATGTACCTTCTCCCCCACTCAGTGGATTCCAATCTATCCTTTTTCTGTAATAAAATAAAAATCTAAACAAAACAATGCCCCCAGTGAGTTCTCAGGTCCTTCTAGAGAATTATCATGACTGGGGGTGGTCTTGGAGAGCCCTGACTTAGGCGTGCTGTTTGAGAGGAAGTGGTTCTGTGGGGACTGTCACTCCACTCCCCACCGGTGGCCGACCTCGAGGCAGAGGATAGGAACATCTAATTTAGTCTTCCATCTGGTTATTCTTAGACATAAAAGAAAAACTGGGAAGGAAAAGTAGAATTAAATTTGTGTGTTGGTTTGGAGCAACGATTCAGTTTTCATTTAAATTTAGGGACAGGCATGTCAATAAATAAAACCATACACTATAAAAAAATTTCCTTTGAGAACAGAGAAGCTTCCTTTAGTGAGACGAACACTGAGGAAATAGTAATAGTGATTGAAAATAGAGTTCCTGGGGATAATAAGATCTAATAAGATCCCTAATGGAGAAGCTCAAATATTATAACTTTTAAAAGACAGAAAGTAAAGAACAATTCCGTCTTTTAGAAATAAGAAAGATAAATGTATACAGAGAAAAAGAAGCAGAATTTTAAATCATGTTATTTTTATTTCCTATATTTAAAAAGGAAAATATGCACTTGCTAATGTTCGTGCTATCTACTGAGAAAGGATATCTACAAATTAGAAGGTTTTTGGTATAAGCTGAAACCTGCAGTTATGGGGTAGTTTTGAAAGTCTGTCCAAGTCTTCAACGTGTTATGAGAAACACGCTTGAGTCACTTGCATCCCTGAAGATTTAGCTGCCGGCTTTTCTGGGCACCCTTGTGTGCCAGCCACATTTGCAGAGGCGGGTGATCCCCAGCACCCTCCCCTGGAGCTGGCCGGAGCTGGCCACAGTAAGGGTGCCGTTGGCGAGGCCTCGTCCACGGAAGGCAGCACTACGGAGGTGCCGTTGGAACACTCACACAGTCTGGTGGTCGGACGACTCTCCAAAGGTACCTTCTGGAAAACAGAGAGACAGGTAAACCTGCATGATGCAGAGGTGGGCAATAGGTGGGATGGTGGTCCAGCTAGAAGGGACCACTCTCAGTCAAGTCACCTGGGATAGAGGGAAATCAGTGGCCCTGCTGGGCTTCTAGAGACGTGAGCTTTTTATGACCCAGGAGGGAGCTGTGGCCAATCGGGAGCAGCAGAGTGGTGTGGTCAAGGTCCTGGGCGCTGGCTGGTTGGACTCTGGGCTGGGGGGGTCCTGCTCCTGCCGGCTGCTGGTCCGTGACCTTGAGCAAATCACTGAACATCTCTGGGCCTCCACTTGGAGAGTAGAGCTTAAAATTGTTCGTACTTCCCTTCCCCGATGCCTGGTTCACCGCGACAACACGGGCGAGCACTTAGAGTGCTGCACACCAGGCAGACGCCCAGCAAGTCTCGTAGCTGCTGTGGCTGAGACGTCCCTGGGTCTAAAGTCAGGCCTTAGAAGGGAAGACATCAGAGCACCCCAGCACTGATGATCAGTGCAAAAGCGAAGCACTATGTTGGAAGTGAAAGGAGTTTTGTTGAAATCACAAGAAGTTACCAACAACTGAAAGTGGACCCGGCACCCACAGCGCCCCAGGTGTGGAATGAAGGACTTCACTTGTAATAGAATCTCAGACACTCATGGTGACTCTGCAAGGAGACACTGTCATCTTCACGTCTCACTCAAGAGGCCGGTACACAGAGGTTCCTTTGACTCCCCCAAATCACACTGTGCTAAGTGGAGAAACCAGAGTTAGAATGAAAAAATATTTGACTCCAGAGCTCAAACCACACTAAACAGAACCAAGATGACTGAGGGTCAACGGTGGGCTGGGACCCAGGTGAGCGAGGGTCAACGGTGGGCCGGTACCCAGGTGAGCGAGGGTCAACGGTGGGCCGGGACCCAGGTGAGTCAAGGTTGAGTATAAGCCAGAACGAAGGTCAAGCATGGTCCATAATGGGAAGGGATGGCGGGATTCATTTCGTATCTCGTGACCTTGACCTTCTGGTGGTATCTGTGCATCTTGAGCTGCCATCAATTCTATTTTTGTCTCAGGGCCAATGGAGGCTGATTGATCTCGATCCTAATCCAGGTCATGTAAGAGGGAGGGGAAGTCTCTTCAGCAGAAAATAAAATCTGACAAAATAAGAGGACAATTGAGATAGTCACCATGCGTGAGATGACTGGGCCCCCAGAGCAGATCTGAGTGCCTGTGTGTGACACGGAGCCCCGCGCAGGGCAATCTCAGTGAGTGTCCTTCCTCTGGAAGAGGGGAGCTTCCCCCCGAGGCATATTCAGGCTAGAGAAGACTTCGGTTTCCATCATCACTTAACTGTGTAACGACGAGACGTCCTGGCGTGACGGAGACCTCGGGCTCCGTGGGCAGCAGGTGCGGACACACACCTGTGTTCCCCGGACATTTAGAACACCAGCACTCCAGCGGAACACCAGATGATGTGAAGTGAAACCCAGGTTCCCCTTTTTAGGGCAAAACAAAACTGCAAGGGTTTTTTCCCTCCCCCGCTGATCCTCTTTCTCCAAACAAATTTTAGTTTGCTTTTGACTTGATCCTGATGCTGGTTCAGTACTTTTTCTTACTGAGGAAATGCAGAACTCGTACAAATATCCTGTGGCAGGAAAAAAGCCTGTTTCTTTCATTGTGTGGGAAGGAGCATCACCAGAAGCCCAGGCTCCAGGCACTCTGCTGCTTTCAGTGGAATCGAGCGGCCGGACCAGTGACATGCCCCCCACCAACTGCTCGGCACCCAGCGTCGCCGTGGAGGCGTTCGTGGCCACGTTGCTCGTGCTCGAGTGCCTGCTGGGCCTTCTGGGCAACGCCGTGGCACTGTGGACCTTCTGCTTCCACTTGAAGGTGTGGAAGCCCTACGCCATCTACCTGCTCAACCTGGCCGTGGCCGACCTCCTGCTGACCTTCTGCTTGCCCTTCCACGCCGCCTTCTACCTGAGGCACAAGACGTGGCCCCTGGGACACGCATTTTGCCAAAGCCTGCTCTTCCTGCGGGTCCTCAGCCGTGGGGTGGGCGTCGCCTTCCTCACGGCCGTGGCTTTAGACCGCTACTTCCGAGTGGTGCACCCTCGGCTGAAGGTGAACCTTCTCTCCCCGCGGGCGGCCTGGGGGGTGTCCGGCGCCGTGTGGCTGCTGCTGCTGGGTCTCGCCCACCAGGGCCTGTTTGCCTCGGAGGCCGCCTGCCCCAGTCTGGGGCCCGGGGGAGAAGTCTCCTTCAGCCTCATCTGGCAGGAAGCGCTGCTCTTCGTGCAATTTATCGTCCCCTTTGGCCTCATCCTGTTCTGCAACGCCCGGATCATCAGGACCCTGCAGAGGCGCCTGCGAGACCCGGACAAGCAGCCCAAGCTGCAGCGGGCCCAGGCGCTGGTGACGGTGGTCGTGGTCCTATTCGCGGTGTGCTTCCTGCCCAGCTTCCTAGTCCGCATCTTGGGGGCCATCTTCCGCGGGGCAGGCGGCTGCAGGGTCCTGGGCGCGCTGGAGCACGTGTCCGATGTGGCCCACGGCCTCACCTACCTGCAGAGCGTGCTCAACCCCGTGCTCTACTGTTTCTCCAACCCCGCCTTCAGACGCTCCTACCGCAAGGTCCTCGACACCTTCCGAGGCCCCAGGAGGGAAACCGAGGCCCCGGGGGACATCAAAGACTCCTACTCCTGAGGGGCACAGGAAGTGCGGGGGTCTGAGCACTGAGGACCACCACTGAGGGCTGCGGGGAGAGGGGCCTCTGCGGCTGAGCCCCAAGGACCGGGACCCACACAGTCTGCAGGACTTCCTTGAGCTCCCCTGCAGCGTCACACAGCAGAGCGGGGAGCGGGCCCGAGCTTCCTTTCTGCCCAGGACGACCATGCAGACCAAGCAGCGGCCCCGCAGCAGGGAAGTGTTCTGGGTCCGTCTTGGGAGGAGGAAGGCTGAGGGGGCGCTGCTCTCGCTCTGCCTGGTCTCGGTGAGTCGGTGAGTCGTCTGCTTTCTCTCTCCCGGGAGTCTGCTCGCCCCCCGCTGCCACACAGACGTGGGATGACAGACCCGGGAAAGTGGCAGGTGGGACAGCTGGGCGTGCTCTGGGGTACCTACCTCACTGAGGTCCCGCTCGGCTCTGACACACAGTGTTTCCAATTTATAACATTGTTGCTTCTTCTGCAAAGCTGGTACAAGCTGTCAGAGACAACATAGCTCCCTAGTTTATCATAAGAAACAACTTCCTACTAAATTTCTCAAAACTGCCGCCAGAGTGTCTCTCTCCAAATTTGTCTAAATGCCTTGAAACTCGCTTGGCTTCCCTGTTCCAAGAACTCGCCATAGTTAATGCCTCATGGAGAAACACACAGTGCTAGGCTCCCAACTGCACGTGAACCGGTGGTTTCCATCCGACAGTGGGACCCACCTGGCGCAGAGGGGCCCTGGGGGACCTGCCCAGGCCGGGAGGCCACACAGAGCCACGGGGCCCACCTGAGCCCAGGCCCGGCTCTCCCGCCTGGCTGCGTGGTCTCACATCATACTCTTAAATGATGCCCCAAATCTGGAGCTCACAAGGGTGACCACAGTTTGGGAGTCTCCTTCCTGACTGCCTTGTCTCGTTCCCTGTTCTAACCTGGTGTATGGCCCCCAAAAGGGACTCCCCGAAATGCTTAGAGGAGGGACAGGGTCTAGGGTGAGCAAGCCCACCCCGTGGCCTTCCCTTGAGCTGCACCTGCCCAGTCCAGGGGGACAGATCACTGCTCTTCCCAGGTCACCCCATGACCTTGATAATATTCAGGGGGAAACGTGGTGACCTCATGCCAGAAGAAATGGCAATCCTACCTTCTGGACCGTTCGCCTACCAGGGAGGCTGCTTCTCAGAAGCAAATTAAAGCCGTGAGCGTGCTCCTGCTGCTGCTGTCTGCCGCGCCCGGTCCCCGGAGGGCTGAGGCCGTGCTCGGTGAGCCTGGGCTGCCTTTGGCACGTTCCACATCACGTCCAGTGAGGGCATTTCAGGCGGCTGGCCCGCAGCTGCAGCCAGACCACAATGCAGGAGGCACGGGTGAAAGACTCTGCCCTCGCCACGGTCTACACCGCGCCTGTCTTCTTGCCATGCACTCAGGACACTGCCATCCTACACGATGCTGCTTTGCAAAAATCTAACATTTAACATAAAGCTTCTCCGTGTCATGATAAACTCTCCGCAGGATCTCCTTACTCGATCCCGGCAATCTGTCCAGATGTGTCTTCCCGGTGCCTGAAGCTGTGCTCAGAGCTGTTGCCCCTGGCATGGTTAAATCAGCCCCAAAGACCCCACCGTAGCCCTGCCCACACCGGCCGCCCAAACACGCTCCCAGCCCAGGCCAGGCTCTGCGGAACCCACCCAGCACCGCTGTCTCTGGGCTCCTTGTGGGGTGAGCCAGCTTTGTCCAGGAGCTCAGCCGCGGGCTGCGCTCCTCCCACTCCCAGCCTCATCAGCCCAGTGACTGGGGGTCTCATCATGGCAGGGCCCTGGCCCTCCTCTCCGCTCCTGCCCGCCAGATCTCTCAGAACACCCTGATGCCTCAGTCAACACCAACGTTCTGACTTGGTCGGTCTGGGGAGTCCCGGGGCACTGGGGTTTTTGAGGCCCCCTTGTTAATTCTGGGACTATGGCGTAGGCAGAGCTGTCTGCCCTGGGTGAGTGGCCATGGTCAGGGCCCTGGGGTCACCTCGCTGCCCTC
>PITA01032610.1:0-13760 GCA_004023965.1 Spilogale gracilis
AAAAAAAAAAAAAAAAAAAAAAAAAAAAAAAGAACCTTGCACAGACCAGTTTGCGCACACACCCAGGATTCCACAAAAAGGTTACTGATGTTCAGTACCCGTTCCCCCTCCTTCCTTACCTCCAGAGCACTAATATCAGTGCGTGCAGCCTGCACGAGCCAAGCTGGAAGCTTTCTCCCTTACAGGTGGCCCTGACTTCTGGCCAATACAGCTCAAGTGGATGGAACCATGGATTTCAGGCCATTGATTCTGGCTTTTCTGGAAATGTTTTATTCCCTTGACCTGGGGATTATCCCTTCTTTTGTATCTTGTCTGCATTTCTGCTGCCTGGACTTCTGAAGTGATAGCTAGAACCACAACAAGCCATTCAACAAACATTTAGTGAGTGCGTATTTGTTCTGTGCCAGGCTCTTTTCCAGCCTTCGGGGGGAGCACAAGGCCAACAGCAAAATCCCCACCCTGCTGGTGCATCTGCGCCCCAGCACACCATTCAGCAATGCAGAGAAAAGCAGAGAGAATCACATGAGCCTCAGCATTGACTTTTCTTTCTTTCTTTCTTTCTTTCTTTCTTTCTTTCTTTCTTTCTTTCTTTCTTTCTTTCTTTCTTCCTTTTCTTCCTTTTCTTTCTTCCTTTTCTTTCTTCCTTTTCTTTCTTTCTTTCTTTCTTTCTTTCTTTCTTTCTCTCTTTCTTTCTTTCTGATTTATTCTCTCAGTGCCTGGGTGGCTCAGTTGGTTAAGCATCTGCCTTTGGCTCAGGTCATGATCCCAGGGTCCTGGAATCAAGCCCCACATCGGGCTTCGTGCTCCCTGGCAAGCCTCCTTCTCCCTCTGCCTGCTGCTCCCCCTCCTGTGCTCTCTCTCTCTGTCAAATATATAAATCTTTAAAAGTAAATAAATAATAAGTAAATAAAAGATTTTATTCTTAAGTAATCTCTACATCCAATGTGTGGTTCAAACCTACAACCCTCAGCTCAGGAGTCCTATGCTCTACTGGCTGAGCCAACCAGGCCCTTAGCTTTGATGTTTCTGAGCCCTGAACTAAAGATAGGGACTTCATCAAGAAAAATGAATTTTATTCAGCCTCTTAGAGATACTTAAGGAATGACACATAAGAAATATTAGAAATAGCTTTGATAGGAGAAATTAAGACTGATTTTTTTTGGAACCATAATTTAAAGTAAAATAAAAATTTTTATACTTATATATGCTTATATTTTATATACGTGTGTTTATGTGTGTGACTATGTATATATCCTTTTTTCAGAAAAAAATAAGCAAGGGATGCCTGCGTGGCTCAGTTGGTTAAACATCTGCCTTTGGCCCAGGTCATGATCTCAGAGTCCTGGGATGGAGCCCTGCATTGGGCTCTCTGCTCAGCCAGGGGTCTGCTTCTCCCTCTGCCTGCTGCTTCCCCTACTTGTGCTCTCTCTCTCTCTCTCTCTCTGACAAATAAGTAAATAAAATCCTTTTTAAAAAAGGAAAGAAAGAAAGAAAGAAAAATAGGCAAAGCAAATGTGGGAAAATGTTATTGTGGATCTGGGTGAAGGCTATATCAGTGTTTACTATATTATTCTCTTCATTATGTTGTAATCATATTGTTAGACTGTTATTTGATTTTTCTACATAAGAAGGGGGAAGGAATCGGTGATCTGTTTGGATCCTGTAGGAAGGCTCATTGTCTTCCTATGAAAAAGTGTTTTTTAAAAATGAAGGGCCAGGGGCGCCTGGGTGGCTCAGTCATTAAGTGTCTGCCTTCAGCTCAGAGTCCCGGGATCGAGCCCCGCATCTGGCTTCTTGCTCAGCAGGAAGCCTGCTTCTCCCTCTCTCACTCCCCCTGCTTGTGTTTCCTCTCTGCTGTGTTTCTTTCTGTCAAATAATTAAATAAAATCTTTTAAAAAATAATAAAAAAAATTTTAAATGAAGGGCCAGCCTCACCATCCATGTGGACAGGAGGCACTCGAGCCCCCTTGGGCCCCTTTGTGTGGAGGAGTTTACCATCCTGTTGCAAGAAGTGCTTATTTTGGAGAGAGCCTTCCAAGCCAGTGCTGCCCAGGACACCAGACGACTGAGACAGAGCCCCGGCCCAGCTCCCGGCTGGCCCTTTGTCCCTGCTCACCCAGGAAAGGCCCTGCGGCTGCTGGCAGTTGCCCTCAGACGAGCTCTCATGCCAACAGCCCAGGCCAGCCAGCTGCCGGGTTGTGGGGTGCAGGCGTAGAAGGCGCCCCCCACCACCTGCTCAGAGTGCCATTCACCAAAAATAATTCGACACTCAAGTCTTGTCGGTTGGCAACAGCGAGACAGCACCAACTGTGGAACGTTGCCCCTCAGATCCAAAGAGGCCCCCCGTGATGTAACGGAGGGTGAAAGAAGCAGGCTGCAGAAGAGTATTTCAGACCACTCCCCCTTGTGCTAGAGAGAGAGGAGGGATGAAGAGGGAGAGGATGCAGGGAAGGGTCTCTAGAAGTTTGGCGTTCCCTGATCTAGATCCACATTTACGTGGGAGCAATGCCTCGACTTTACAACACTGACCCGAAAATTCAGGCTCTGAGAAGCAATAAAAGGTAAGTTAAGGGCGCCTCGGTGGCTCAGTTGGTTGGGCAACTGCCTTCGGCTCAGGTCATGATTCCAGAGACCCGGGATCGAGCCCCACATCGTGCTCCCTGCTCGGCGGGAAGCCTGCTTCTCCCTCTCTCACTGCCCCTCCTGTGTTCCCTCTCTGGCTGTGTTTCTCTCTGTCAAATAAATAAAATCTTTAAAAAAAAAAATAAGGTAAGTTAAGTGTCACCCCATCATAAAGGCCATCCCTGTTTCCTCAATGTCCATCCATCTTTCTGGGCCAGCTTTCTTCAAAGAATTTATCCCATCTGATACGTTCATGTTTGTGTACGTCCGTCCCCCTCCTCCTAGCATGAGAGCTGTGAGAACTAAAGTCTTCTCACTCTGGTTTGACCCTGTATCTCCAGGGCCTAGAACACTGCCTGGCCCACAGGGAGTGCTCAAGAAACTTTGAATGAATGAGTGGATGAATGAGTGCATGAACGAACCAATGAATGAATTGCAATTAAGTCAAAAATTTTCCTCTGAGGGTGAAGAGAGATAATAAATACACAGTGGCAGCAAGACTCTAAAGGAGAGAAAATGAGCAACTCAATCGATAAACAGTCTGCGAAGGTGTTCTCGAGGTATGGACCGTAACACTTTGTAGTCATGGTCCCGTGCCTTTGCTGTCTTTCGGTTGAGCTCAGGAGTCTGGAGGAGAGCGTCTGCCTGGGGGAGAGACTGCGGGGAAATGCAACCCTGTTAGGGGTGGGGAGAGGTGCTTCGAATGGAATTTTTTATTTAAGGCAAGGCCCAGGGTCTTCACCTGAAAAACGAAGATATGACAAGTTAGGAAACTCCCCCAAGGAGGCTGCTCCCACGAGACCGGGAGCAGCCGGCGACATAGAGGAAGAAGGGGCAGAGGGGCCAAAGTGGAAATCCCTCCCTGTCCCTGTTCCTTTTGAATCCAGAGCCGTCGGGTGAGACCAACAAACCCACGCAGTCCAGGAAGGGCCTGTGCCCATGGGTCCCTCCGTGCCGGCAGGCAGAGGGGGCCCGAGGGAGCACAGGGGGCGCGGGTGCCCCAAGGGTCAAGGGTCGTGTGCCAGGCTGAGCGAAAGACGAGAGGACCGGGTGGAGACTTGGAAAGGGATTTGGTTGTTCTGTTCAAGAACACAGAAAAGTGATGAAGCAAATGTGGAATCCTTCCTCCTTGGACAGAAATCATATATGACTAATGGAAATTTTTATGGGTTTTGTCATAGACTGAAACTGTCTCCCCAGGATTCAATAGAGAAAAATTGTCATTATTCATTCATCCGTTGTCGCATTGGCTGTGCTTTCTGGGAAACATAACAACGTTCCTGCTTCAAGGTGGGTGTGGGGTCAATAACAGAGGCTACTCAGGGTGCCCAGCCACATCGGAACTAAATAATAGCCGGTTGTACTCGCCTGGCCCTCAGGTCTTATCTCGGCCAGGATGAAATGCAGAAAAATACGCAACCTTGAAAGAAAATAGACCCATTCACTCTCCTCGGTGAAACCAAAAAAGCCTTGTGCTGTTTTAGAAACAAATTAACTCTCAGTCAGCTAACAGATACCCAAGGAAGACAACAATCCATTCAAAGGTAAATTAATCCTCCGTACAAAGGACCAACCACATCCCCTTTTTCGATTTCTCCAAACTTTGTACAATGTGTCCCATTCTCTCCCCTGAACAACCTGTTCGTCTAAAACAACCTTTCTCTGTAATCCCAGGTCCTGTATTTTTCTTTAACCCTCTCACTACGTGTAAGCTCCATCCCCAGCAGATAATTTCACTTCCCCATTCCATCAGAAAATGGAAAAGCTAAGCACCCAGTGTACGACCTTAAAGGAGTCCAGTTCGGAAATTCCTATTTCTATCATTTTTGTTTTTTCCTACAGAATCAACATCTCTCATCTGTAGCTTGGCCAGTGGGTGATGTGACATTTTATACCTTCTTGTTACAGATTTGAACCTGCAGGAAATTCACAAAATAAATGCACATATTTACCTTTTCCCTCAGAGCCTAATCCCCTAATCTTTGTTTCTATTTAGATCTGGCAGCCTCCGCGTTTCACAGATTCATCTGGATTCAGACCAGACTTGGCCAGTATTTGCTCCTTCCCCCTCACCAAAGTCTCTTCATGTCTTCCTTTCTATTTGCTGCTGGAGGCTAAGAGAGAGGGTGGGAGGGTGGCAGGGGATACACGTGACAGCTGGAAAAGTTCAGACATCCAAAGGTAGACAGTGAAAGTCCCACCTCATTCCCCTGCCCTGCAGTAATCATTGTGAACACCTGGTCCATACCCTTACAGACCTCTAGGTATATGTAGCTTATGCACGCACACACACACACACACACGTACACATGCACATGCGTATGCACACGCGTCCACATGCACACAATGCAGGTGCACACACACAAAGGATCATGTTGGACATTCAATTTCATGACTTGCTTTTTTTTCATCTGCTCTGCTCTATATATTCATTCACTCCTCACACATTCATTGAGCATCTGTTCTATTCCTCCAGGCCCTGGGAACACATCAGTGAATAAAAGAGGGCAGTGCCTGTCCTCCTGGAGATTACATTCTTGTAGAGACGGCCAACCAGAGAAAATCAGGAAGCAGGGGCCATTGCCGATGGTAGTAAGAGCTATGAAGCAAGAGAGGGGAAGGTTAGGCCTTGTATTTAATTATTTATTTTTAAAGATGTATTTATTTTAGAGAGAGAGAGAGCAGAGGCAAGAGGGGCAGAGGGAGAAGCAGAGAGAATCTCAAGCCAACTCTGCAAGGAGTGCAGAGCATCACGCGGGGCTCCATCTCAAGACCTTGAGACCATGACCTGATCTGAAATGGAGAGTCAGACCAACTCAACCAACTGCGCCTTCCAGGTGACCCGGCATTGTATTTAAACAAGAGCAGCAAAGTCTCTCTAATAAGATGACGTTTGAGCAGAAACTGGGAAGGGACTGGAGACAAAGAAATGGGGTGGCCGTGGAAGAATGGGCAAGAGGGAAAGCCAAGAAACCACGAAGGGTGGGGAGCAGGAAGAGCCCGATTAAGGCCTTGCTGACCTGGGAGGAGCCTAGACTTCCATTCTGACCCAATGGGGGCCCACCACGGGTGTTGTTGTTGTTGTTGTTGTTGTTGTTGTTGTTGTTGTTTTAAAGATCCCACTTATTTATTTGACAGAGAGAAACACAACTAGAGAGGGAACACAAGCAGGGGGAGTGAGAGAGGGAGAAGCAGGCTTCCCTCCCAGCAGGGAGCCCGATGAGGGGCTCGGACTCCAGAATCATGACCTGAGCCGAACGCTTAACGACTGAGCCACCCAGGCGCCTCCCACTGTGGGCTTTAAGCAAAGGAATACTCCTTTTTTTTTTCTCCCTTGGCCCCTCCAACCCATTTTTGCTCCCCCACCACCCCAGCACCCCACCTTAAAAATGTTAAAAAGTCCTCTCAGGCTGTCACTCTCCTGCCCACCAGCCCCCTTGTGGATAGCATCCATACCAGCGGGTCTCCCCCTTGGGCAGCTCCTGGCTCAAGATCACTCTTTCGGTGATTCTGATACCCTTGCAACTCAGAGGTCTTCAGTCCTTGCTACACAGGAGACTCACCTAGGGAGCTTTAAGATATATATGTCTTTATTAAAATCTTACCCACAGAAATTCTGCTTAATTGGGCCTATAAAGGACTAGGGCACCGATTTTTTTTAACCCTCTGGATGATGACAGTATGCAGCCAAGGTGGAGAGCAATGTCATAACTGATCCTTCTAGAATTCCTGACCTCCTCCACACAGCCCATTCTCCCAGCTCCTCCTTGCTACGGTTGTGCCCCAGACTCTGATGCTCTCAGTAACAGCTCCTTTGTAACCTCCACTTCGAGGCTTGCATTCTTCAGCCAACACGTGCCATCTTTCCAGCCTACACTCCAGTACCCCAACTCTTCAAAGCC
The DNA here is from genome assembly GCA_004023965.1 of Spilogale gracilis. NCBI lineage: Eukaryota > Metazoa > Chordata > Mammalia > Carnivora > Mephitidae > Spilogale > Spilogale gracilis. The sequence continues at coordinate 6,525 of PITA01032610.1, forward strand.
CCGAAGACCTCCGGTCCATTGGTCCTACCACACTCCCAAGGTCTCTCGACCTCCTCATGGCATCACTCCCCTCCCTACCCAGTTTAGACTCTCCAACCCATCATCTCCATCGCTCTTCGCACATGCCCTTAATCTCCACTCCCACGTCCTCTGCCCCTCCCTGGAAACTGCCCAGACTCATCCGTGAGCCAGTCTCCTCTCATTAGCCACAAATTCCCAAAAGGTTGACTTCTTCATCCTTGCTACATCCTTGATTTCTTCTGCCTTCTCTATATTCAGAATATTCGGACTCAACACTGGTCACACATTTCCTCTATTTGACGCCATGCAGCCTTTCACCATGGTCCACTGGAGCTGGATTTGCGGGGTCTCAACCTGACGGCACCCAAGAGAATATCGAGTTTTCTGGATGTGGGCAATGACAGAAGCTTATGCTACCGCCAATCCACAGGGGAAGTTGTTTTTTTTCTTTTAAGATTTTATTTATTTGACAGAGAAAAACACAGCCAGAGAGGGGACACAAGCAGGGGGAGTGAGAGAGGGAGAAGCAGGCTTTCCACCATGCAGGCAGCCCGATGCAGGGCTCGATCCCGGGACTCCGGGATCATGACCTGAGCTGAAGGCAGAAGCTGAACCACTGAGCCACCCAGGCACCCCAACAGAGGAATTTTTAAAACCCACCCATTGTAACTTCCTGCCAGGTGCCATCAGAATACTGAACTGGGTCCATTAGTGGAACCTGGGATTCCTCACCCACATCTAGGGATCTTTCCACCGCACATGTAGGAATGAAGCCCATGCGAACTTGACTTCAGCATCTCCAATATCTACCAGACTTAGCAGAACTTACCCAAGAAGAGTAAGCACAGATACAATTCTGTACTTCATCAAGAAACTGAATCTTCCCACAGAGAAAACTCCTGGCCCAGGAGGGCTTCACAAGTAAAATCTTCAAACATTTAAGGAAACAAAGGGGATCATTTCCCAAGTCTTTTATGAGGCTACTGTCACCTGAATCCACAAGAACATAAAAGAAAATTATAAGTCAACCTGTCTCATGATAATAGATGCAAATGCCATAAGAAATATGTTGGCAAATTAAATCCGGTGATCTCTAAGAAGGGTCATATATCTCAAAGTTGTATTCCTGGATTAATTCTTGTATTTTTCCAGGAATGCAAACAAGATTCTCTTAATGTTTGAATATTAATCAATGTAAGTGATCAGCGCTTTAGAATATAGAGAGAGAAAAACTTGATTACCTCACTGAATGCAGAATAATATATTTGATAAGATTTACTGCTTCTTAGTGATTCTTTTTAAAATAGACATTTAAATTCTAAATTTTAAATTCTAGCGAGCCAGAAATTAAAAGGTATTTCTTTAATCTGATGAAGCATAGCTACCAAAGCCAAGAACATACTACTGCAAATATTGTGCTTAATGGTAATATATTGAAGGCTCTCCTCCTGAGATCAAGAATGAGAGAAGTTTATCTGCTAACATGATTCTATTCAATATTATGTTGGAGGTCCAAGCCCTTGTAATAAATATTGAAATAAAACAGACATTATTTGCAGATGATGTGATTACGTACTTATAAAACCCAAAGGAATCTGAAGATAAACTACTGTGAGTTGAGCAATGTCACTAGATACAAGTTCAATATTCAAAGCAGTAGACTGTAACCATGAACAGAATAGGATAATCAGGATCCAAAGGGCACACCACCTTGGGACCCTGCAGAGGGAGGTCGTGGGTCCCTCCAGAGTGCCTCTGCCATCTTCTCCAAGCCTTCTACAGATCTCTCTACCCCAGCACTCCATCCTGGCTTTGTGAGTCTTGAGGCTGAATTTCCTTAACACAAACAAGCTACCTGCCTAACAGAACTGTTTTGCATCAGAGCCACTCCCCAGTGCGACTGGAAATGAAGGGTCTCCAAATGTGCAGGAGCGAAAGGGCAGCCCTTACAGCTTCACCTTGGAGCAGCAGCCTTGCCCTCATCCATCCTTAGGACTCTTCCAGTCCTCAAACCCTGCCTCACGGAACCCAATACCTGCCTCACGGAACCCAATACAGAGAACAAAGCAGACTTGTCAAATTCAGAGCAGAGAATTCAGTAGAAGGAGAAGAACCTGAGATTTGAAGCACTGGGCTAGAGGTGGAGGGAGAATCTGAAGAAGAACCCGGGCCAAGATCCCACAAAGAGTCATGTGGGCTGTCATGACAAAATGATGCCGAGAACCCAGGAATCCCTTCTGACCTCTCCCCACCTCCCTGAAGCTTCCATCCAGAGCTTCATGTGCTTAGGGGCCCAGTGACGGGACAAAACCTGCTATGGCTAGAAACATGGGGTTAAAGTGCACTTGCCCCCCGGGAGATTACCTTGGTCCGTGGCAGGCTCCTAGTGCCCCCTGGGAGATTACCTTGGTCAGATGGCGGGCTCCTAGTGGGCCCCAATGGGGGGGGGAGGGGGGTAGAGAGTATGAAGGACCAGATTAAGGCGTTCAAAAAGAATGGTTTGTTAAGGGACACCTGGGTGGTTCAGTCCCTTAAGCATCTGCCTTTGGCTAGGGTCATGACCCCAGGGTCCCAGCATGGAGCTCCCACATCGCGTGCCCTCATCAATCCCCTATGGAGCCCCAGCTTCATCCCCCACCCACATCGGTCCCCAAAGTCAGCTGGCAGTGCAACAATGGGGCCCACCATCTGGCTCCCAGCTCAGTGGGGAGTCTGCTTCTCCCGCTCCCTCTCCCTCTGCCTACAGCTCCCCTTGTTTGTACACCCACTCTCTCTGTCAAATAAATAAATAATCTTTAAAAAAATAAAAAGAAACCAAGAATGTTTTGTTAGTAACAAGAGACAGGGAGAAGCAAGGGGAAAGAGATGCTCAGGCAGGATGGAAGAACCCCACTACCAGGATCCCGTGTGGAGGGGTAGGGGTATGTGCGTATGCCAGCATCCCTCCATCACTCTCAGGTTCCCTTTCTCCGTCACACTGGCCACCCTACTGACACATGGTCCTGAGCACAGTGAGTGGGAGATAAACAAAGAGGACAGGTGGCAGGGCGCCTGGGTGGTTCAGTTGGTTAAGCGTCTGCTTTCAGCTCAGATCATGATCCCAGGGTTCTGGGATCAAGCCCCGCATAGGGCTCCCTGCTCAGCAGGAAGCCTGCTTCTCCCTCTTCTGCTCTCCCTGCTATGTTCTCTCTCTCTCTCTCTCTCTCTCTCTCTCTCTCTCTCTCTCTCCCTCTCTCTCTCTCAAATAAATAAATAAAATCCTTTAAAAAAAATTAAGGAGGACAGGGGGCGTCCAGAGCCGCAGGTGTTCTTCAGAAAGTGGGGGGAGCGAGTGAGGCTCACCAGCGACAGGCGGAGCACGCATGCTCTTCCTCAGCGCGTCCTGGACGAGAACAAGTGGAACTGAAAACGGGCAGGAGCCCAGCGCACTGACTTAAGATCTCAGGAACGCTGAGCGCCTCCCGGAACTATCTGTCTCCTCTGCTTCACAATTATATGCTGCGTCCCCGTCCTTTCATGCGTTCCCATAAATATTCATCATACATATTCTCCACTTAGCTTCTCACAAGCTCCCGGGCTCTATACTTAGTTTCTCCTCTCTTCTTTTTTTTTTAATTATTTTTTTGGCTTAAACAACAGAAATGTATATTCTCATGGTTCTGGACACCAGAAGTCCAAAATCAAGGATGTTGGCAGGGTTGGTTTCTTTTTTGGTTTTTTGTTTTTTAATTGAAATAGAGTTGACAGTTTTTCATCTTCTACAATAGAAGTTTTCTTTTTTCTTCCTTCTTCTTCTTCTTCTTTTTTTTTTTTTAAATGAGTGAGAGGGCACAAGGAGGGGAAACAGCAAGCAGGGGGAGAAGCAGGCTCCCCGCTGAACAAGGAGCCCAACGCAGGACTCAATCCCAGGACCCTGGGATCATGACCTGAGCAGAAGGCAGGTGCTTAACTGACTGAGCCATCCAGGCATCCTTATGATAAAAGTATTCTTAAATAAACAAGCATGCATTACAGGTCCCTCTGTCAGAAGGATGTTCAACCTGATCCTCAAGGTAAAGTCAAGCCCTGTCACATCTCAGAGTTACTCAGGCACGATACATCCTGCCATCAAATAGAAAGAAACCGGAACTGAAGCTACAGCCATCCATGGGGAAAGGGAGGTGGGATGTCTCAGGTGGCAGGGACAGATTCCCGAGCAGCCACTGTGAGAAGGAAAGGCTGGCTCCAGAGGGAGGCATCCAAGACCAGGATAACAACAGCTCTAAGCTAGGACCCGCAGCGGGTGTGGTTGGAGTGTCCCAGAAATGACAGTTACCCAAAATGCAGTGTGAATGGAGATCCACCGAAGTTGTGAAATGTGGTCCTGGACGAGGGTGGATGATCACAGAAAGAGGAATGCAGATAGAGAACACCCAGGGGTGTCCTTTTATCTTATATCTTCTTTAGTGCTTTTAGCAATTTGAAGGTAAAATAAAAGAACATACATGCAAGCTACTGCTAAACTTCATGTATGTTAGTTGCTGTCATTATTATTCCTGATTTTCTGTGTCATCAGAAAAAAAAATTAGTGAGCCTTAATGGGTCTCAGGTCTTAGGAGAAAGAGAAAGAAGATCACGAATAACCTCTCTGCTGTTAATGAGGGGGAAAGTTAATTGCCTCAAGCCCCTAGGAAGGTGATATTTGTTGAGTGGTTTTCTGTGCAATTCTTCCCCTCTGGAGCCTCACGCTCATTAAACTTGAGGAGAGGTCCTCAGGGGAGAGACTTGGTAAATGGGGAGGGCCAGCCCTGCACCTGGAGCCCCAGGGGGTCCCATCCCTCACATACCAACAGGAGCTGCATCTCCGGCACCACTCCGTGGGCATCCCGGACCAACAGTCGTTGGCTTCCTGTTCAGCCCCTGGGACCATCTAAAATGAGGTCATTCTCACAGGTCCAGGTGGAAAGACCAGATAAGAGCTCAGCCAGATGCCTTCCTAGGGAGGGGAGATCCAAAAGTCTGTTCGGACGGACTGGAAGCACCCGCCTCTGGAGCTGGTCTGAGGTAGCCAACGTCACGGGAGGGAAGGTCACTCCAGGGGGCTCCAGGAGCTGGGCTCAGACGGAGATGGTCCCTGCTTCTCCACAGGTCAGTGTGCTTGCTGGCGGTTCCCAGCTCTTCTCCTTTCCTTCCCTTCTTTCCCTGTCCCCTCAAGTCCCCATTTAGAAATCATAACAAACACTGAATTTTTTTTCTCTCTGCCACTCTAACAAGGGCTCCCCATCATCATGTCATGTAGCCTTCATTGCAGCCCGAAGAGCAACTACTGTCGTTCCCATTCTGCAGAAGACAAAACTGAGTGAGGTTCAATAACTGGCCCAAGGTCACAAAACTAGTCATGACAACAGATTGAAATCCAGATCAGGCCAATACGAAGTCCCATGCCCTTTGCTGCTTCACTTCAAGCAACGGTGCTTCCTAAAAACAAGCCACCGGCCCCAGGAGGCAGCAGGGGATGGAAGAAACCTCCCTAAAGGACAATGAAAGATTCAGCTCTTTGGTGGTACAGTTTGCAATAGTTGGGGATGGGTGGAGGGAAAGGGTATAGAATCTCTGTCCCCCAGCTGTTCCAGGCCATTATGTTCGCCATTGCTCCATAGGGCTGGGTTCTCAATGCCAGACATTCGAAGTCTGTATGTAATCCTGGGCTCTGGGCCTCTGGATCAATAAGTTGTCTCCTGAGGTCCCATCAGCGAGGTTGTCCCTAGGCTTGGGTATTGAGTTTAATACATCTCTTCCATTTACTTATATAAAAACATCTTTTTTTTAAAAAAGCAACTTAAATATCCTACACAGAGGATAGCGAGTGTTCCTCTGGGGCGAGGGAGGAGGCTGTCCTGTGGTCAGGGTGCTGTCTGGCATTCTCCCATCCGGGTTAGGAGGAGAGTGTCTACTTCTCAGGGGCCACCACCTTCAGCGCGCCCCCTGCCTTCACGACCCTCCTCCCTTCAGGGTCCCCCAGCCACTTCCAGACGTTCACCCCAAATGCACTATCACCTTCAGGATCAGCCTTGACCTTGAGGTCCCGGAGCCTTCTCCTTTCTGTCCCTCTTCCCTGCATCCAACTGGCACTGGAGCTCAATCCACTCAGGCTGCCTCTCAACATGTCTCAAACTCCAACAAAACTAGAAGCCAGCTGCGGGACTAGTTAAAATGCAAATCCAGTTCAGTAGTTGGTCTGAGGGGGGACAAGAGTCTGAATTTCTGAAGAGCACTCAGTGAGGTCGAAGCCGCAGGTGTGCAAGTCTCACTCTGGTGACGAGGTGCTGAAGATCAGTAACCATAGCTGTGAGCCTCTGTCCCATCTGACTGGGTGGAAAAAAGAGAAGGAAGCAAGAGAAAGCTAAGCAGAGCCCGTCTGCGAAACTGCCAAGTTTCTTCTCCCTCCTCCACCCCCCCAAAACAGTGAAAAGTCCAGCATGAAAGCCTTGACAGCCAAGTATCTTTTATTGATTGCAAATTGCCTTACCCCTAAATGGCTTTAATATAGGTGCTATTTTGTTGCTCATTGTAAAAGAGTGGCAACAATTTCGATGTTCCTCAGCGGAGAACTGCTGAAATGTTATAAAATGCAACACTGCTCAGTCTTTGGTGGGGAAAGATGGGCAGCCCTTAATTACTGTCCTGGAAAGAGCCCCAAAATAAGTTGTTAAATAAAAAACAGAAACAAGGTACAGAACAATGTGTATAGTTTGCTACCGTTTATATGGTATGCAGATGGCAGACATTCTGCACATCTAGGTCACCTTCCTGCCATCAGGTGGCTGGAAACTTGACGATGACTTCACCTAAAAAGCCTTCCTATGAGGACCTCGTGCTAACTTGGGCTGGCTGAATGATTGTGTTTTACTGCTCTGCTCTGGTTACCCTATTTTATCTCTTGATTCTCATGAAGTAATTTCTCCCACTTGTGTGCTTTATTCTCTTTCCCCCAGCTAGGATCTCTCCCCAGAGAACAGAGGATTCTTTTTTTTTTTTTTTTTTTTTTTTTTTTAAGATTTTATTTATTTGACAGAGAGAAACACAGCCAGAGAGGGAACACAAGCAGGGGGAGTGAGAGAGGGAGAAGCAGGCTTCCCGCTGAGCAGGGAGCCCGATGTGGGACTCGATCCCGGGTCTCCGGGATCATGACCTGAGCCGAAGGCAGTCGCTTAACCAACTGAGCCACCCAGGCGC
>PITA01032611.1:0-13753 GCA_004023965.1 Spilogale gracilis
TGTTTAGGGCTGTTACACTGCGCAGGGTCCCAGTGAGTGCATTGTTTACCCAGGTGTGTGTGGTGTCTCCAGTCTCCATGCTGGTGATTGTGAGTGTGGAATCTATCCCTGAGCCACCGCTGCTGAGTGTTCTGGGTCCTTAGGAGCCCTGTGGGACACCCTGCAGGTCAGCGGTTGAGGAGATTGGTGTGGCTTCTGCAGGATCCTGGGCAGGTAGGTGTGTCCAGTGCCAGGGATGGGGTTGAGACTTGCCTTGCAGACGGTGAAGACAGCTTCCCCCCCTGACTGCCGCAGACAAGAAGAATGGAGACTGAATAGCACAGCTGCCCATGGGAAACTGGAAAAAGAAAGAAACATATCATGCAAATGCAAATATGAGGTCATTCCGTCGTTTGGTGCTCAAGGCTCTCTTAATTAGCAGTAGAGTCACTATGGTGTGATCAGGTTTGGGGTTCCCAGTGACTCAGCTAGTCTGTGCTTATACCACACTTTTGTTGTCCTCTGTGGTTGTAACCTGTGGTGTGGTTTCATTCTTGTCTGCCCACTGGCCTCCCCCCACTCACACACCTGGGATGTACGGGGACCACAGAGTGATGGCTGCCCACGAAACTCACCTTCAACTTCTTGGTTTTGATTAGATCTTAGCTTCTCTCTGTTTAGTCATCTCATGGGATATGTTGCCCGGGGGTGATCGTGGAGTGGGAGATAACTTCTTCTATCTTCTCTAAACTAAGTACATCCTGCTTTTGATAGAAGATTAAGTAAGAAAGTAATGGGAAGATTCAAATGATTTCTTCAAACTGTATTGAATGCAATACACTCTCGGAAGGCTAGGAGCAGCGGCTTTGTGCCTTACTTTGCTCCCTGGTTCCACGAAAGGCAAGAAGTCTGCATTATTCAGGGCTTGGCTAGTGTCCTTCGCTTCTGTCTCTTTATCACTGGGCTGTTTCACTTCCTCCCCAATGTCCTCTCAAACCTTTATCTAGTCCACAATTTCTCACAGTGTTTGGCCTGAAAATGAATGAGTGCTCTTAATTTCCATCTGATGATCATGTTTCCTGCAATTAGGGAAATAACAATCCTATATTTTTAAATCACTTCACATCCAACTTTTCTTTTGGAGATATTTTCTTTCCTTGTTTATAACAGATTTTGGCCTGGCCCGGCCCAACTTCCACCAGATCACTTGGGAGAGAAGCTCCGTGCTTACACACATTCTCTCTCATCCCTGAGTTTCTCTCTAAAGGAAGGAAAACAACTCTGTTGTGTTTTTCCTCATCCTAGTTGATAGCACTTATTTATGCTTTTGAATGTGTGTACGGTTACTATGATTCCCAAAGTCAGACATACATAAAAGAGGTTATGCTCAGAGATATGTCACATCTCTGTCCCTTCTATTTCATTGCCATACCATCCCTGTGGGCAACAATCTCACTCTGGTTTATCCTCACAGATTTTTTTGTTTGTTGTCTGTTTTGTTTGTTTTTCTTCCCTTCCTCCTTACATGGGATGTAAGATAATACAGAGAATTGTTTGCAGTTTGCTTTTTTCATTTAACAATAAATCCTGGAAGTCACTCTATCAATTCATAGGAATTCTCCTTTTCACAGATGAGACTTACTCCATGGTGTGGATGAAGCATAGTTTTTTAACCACGCTTACATGAGGGGGTGGGATTTGTTGACAGTATTTTTGCAAACAAGTACAAACAGTGGTGCAGTGAATAACCTTGTGCATCCTATTTGTAAGTGTATCTCCAGGAATTCCTCAAAATGAAACTATAGGTCAAATGATTAACACACATGTAATTTTGTAAATATGGTCATATTCTTCTCTGAAGATATAGTATTAGAGGATTCCATCCCCAGGAGCTATAAATGCGAGAGTGTGTTTCCCCACAACGTTGTCTAAGTATGTGTTTCCTGTATCCTTAATTTTCTCAGATCTGATAGATGAGAAATACCACCTCAAAATAGTTATGATTTGTATTTTCTTATAATTAGTGAGATTAAACATACTATGTGTACTCTTAAAGGTTATTTATGGTTTTTTTTTGGAATTCTCTCTTCTTTTTTTCATGTTTGCACGTAGATTTTGATTCTCTGCCATAGTCATTTTTAAAAGTTCTTATAGTTCAGAATATTGATGTTTATTTATACATAATACATTAAAAATAGTTTACTATAGTCTTTAGCTGTCTTTTGATTTGGTTTGATATGTAATATTTTGCCATGTAATTGTATGTATCTTTATGTAATCTTTTCCATGCCAATTCATGTAGCATTGATTCAGTGTGTGGTTGTAGTTCTGGTTAATTTTCTTCCTAAATATGTTTTGAATTTTGTATTATTTTCTTTCACTGAGTATTCCAGAGAGTAACAACATATGCCTTTGGCTTTTCCTATTTTTATATGCCTTAGTACCTGAACATATTCCAGAAAATGCATGCATCCTAAAAACTAACCTAAATTATAACCTTGTGCCTTCTGAGCATTTGTGTCCATGATTTAACTGAATATATAATTTCCTTCTACATCATTGTAAATGCCACAAGATAATATTATTGTAGACAGTCAAAATTGTTACTGACTTTCCCCACGTATTTTTCTTCATACTGTTCTTCACTCCTTTTTAAAACTCTGAACTGTTGCCTGGACTTCGTTTTCTTCTCCCTGAAAAGGTCCTTGTAGGATTTCTATTCGTGTTGGTCTTTTGATGATTCAATTTCTACGTGTTTGTTTTTGTAAATGTATTTATTTTGTCTTCAGTTGTAAAGGATATTCCTGTATACAATCTGACTTGGCAGATAGTTTCTTCCTACATTTTCCAAATTTATTTTATTTTAATTTAATTTAAATTTATTTCATTTATTTTATTTTATTTTCTCCTGGCATCATTAAGAACTGTATGATTTTCTCATCGTTGCTTTTTTAAAGATGATTTACCTTATTTTCTAAGAATTACATTTACCCTCTCTGTTTTGCTCTTGTTCCCCAATTTTGTGTATATTTTCTCAGCACTGGTAGTAGGATGGACCTTGTTATCATTTTGGAGGGATCTTATTTTATTAAGAGTTCATAGAATTCCTTCAGTCTGTGATCAGTTTTGGAAGTTCCTCAGTCCCCACCTCTTCAAATCTTGTCTCTGCCTGTACTCGCCTCTCTGCTTCATGAACTTCATTTATAAGTACGTTGGACTTTTGTCCCTGGTGTATCCATTTTGCTTTTTATGACCTTTTATATGTTTTCCATTGATTTGATATTCCAATGTTACAGTGTACTATCTTTCTGTTCACCATTTCTCTTTTCAGCTCTGATAAATCTATTGTTAAATTAATCTGTTGAGTCCTCAATTTGGATTATTATTTTTAAATTTCTGTTTGGTTACTTTTAATCATTTCAGGCTGTCTGTCAGAATTCTTAATCTTTCAGCGAACGCAAAAACCTCTAACCTCTTCTTATCCAATAGCTGCAACTTGGAGGGGTTCTGTTTCTGTTGCCTGTTTATTTTCCTCCAGGAAATATCGATGGAAAACCAGACTGTATACTTATTACTTATGTAGAATTATACACATATCTGCTCAGAAACATTTTATTGCCGATTTTAGGCTCTAGAATGATTTTTATCATGCACAAAGAAATGACATTTGATTCTTGGCAACCTGAAGTGCTACTGGATGCCATGTGATCTCTATCCAGCTAAGGACTGCACTGTCCCTGAGTCTGGGGTTAGTGTGGGTGATGTACTGTTGGCTCTTCCCAGTTCCTCCAGCCCTGCTGGGATTCCAGCTGAAGTCTTTGGAGTTTGTCAGAATCTTTCCCTCTCTTTTTTCCTTGAGGATTAATTTTTATCTCCGACCATGTGAGATTGCTGTAAGCTTTGCTCAGCACTGAGACCTCTCCATCTTTTCTTTATCCCAGACTCTCTGATTCTAATGACTTGTTCCTATTTCTGACTCTGCTCATGAGTCAAGGAAGAGCAAAGAAAGAAAACTGGGACTCAGCTCTATGTTCTATGGGCTTTCCTTCTTTTCTTGTTTCCTTCAATATTTATGTTTTATGGTTTTTTCATGGAGGTGAAATGTTCCCCTTTTCCAGTTCACAGGTATTAATTTGAGGCTGGCAGTCTCCACAGAACAAGAGAATCAAAAGCGTGTTTATATTCATACAAGAGACTCCTGGAGAGAGTGGGCTATGTACCAGCAGCTCCGGGCTGCCTTCCTCGAGATGGCATGTTGAGTGTTGATCATTGCTAGGGACTGGGATGAGGGAAAATTCCCTTGCTTGGACATGAATTTTCCAGCACATGCAGATTTGGGCTGAAGGGAAGATAAAATTGACATGTTCCCCATACTGAGACTTTCAATCCTTGGACATAATATGGCTTTCCATTTACCCAGGCTTTGTTTTCTTTGAAGAGTATTCTGCTAATAATTATTATTAGTAATTTTTTCTAAATATTAAAGGTTTTGAGACACTTGTAAATGATGGGTTTTCTAATTTTATTTTGAAGCATTTATTTCCTTTATGTAGAAATTATACTGACCTTCCATGTTGACTTTGAATCCAGTGATGACTTATTTCTCTTGTGGTTTCTAGTAGTTTCTTTGTAAATTACTTTAAATTTTGTCTGCGTACAACCTTTTCATCTTTGAATTGTGATCCTTCTCATTCTTCCCTTCCAATCCTTCTTTGTTGTCCATGCGGTTGTCTTATTACACCAGCCAGGATCTTTTGAGGTGTCTGATCTGATCGGATGCCATTGGTGGTAAAATTGTTCCTGAATTGGGGGTGCAGCTAAGTCTGAGGAAAGATCCTGTAATCAGAGTCCACGTCTTGTCGTGCAGTTAGTTCTCTGAACCTCAGGATTTCCCACAGAACAGAGATGCTGAGACTGAGGAACCAGGACTGCTGCTGCTTATAAAGGAGGCACCAGGTGAAAAAGAAAGATTCACCGAGGTCTTACAGAGGTTTTGTCTCATGCTGAATGGGTGCCCATTATCATACTGCTGGCAGTAATAAACTGCAACATCTCCAGCCTGGAGGCTGCTGATGGTAAGGGTGAAGTCTGTCCCAGAGCCACTGCTGCTGAACCGGTCTGGGATGCCCGTGGCCCTGCTGGATGCACCATGGATGAGGAGCCTGGGAGCCTGCCCAGGTTTCTGCTGGTACCAGGCTAAGGAGCTGCTAACACTCTGACTGGCCCTACAGTTGAGAGTGGTTTTCTCTCCTGGAGACAAAGACAGCAAGACTGGAGACTACGTCATCACGATTTCTCCAGTGGCACCCGAGGTCGGAAATAAAGCAGAAAAGTCAGCCACGTAATCAACGTCTTAGCCATGGTCTTCAGGTTTCTTTGTCTATATTGAGCTTTAATTATTTTGCTTGCTGATTATCGGTGCCAAAAAATAAGATCAAACGACACAGTTTTCGCTGACATGCAGAATCATCCCCTATTCCTCTCACTTGGGAACCAGAGTAGCAGGAGGCATAGACTGAGCTAGGGCTCCCATGGCTCACACTGTGTCCTAACTGAGGCAGATCTCCACCAGGCCACTGACCCAGGTATTGATAGGGGTCTAGACAGCAGAGTGGGCTGGGAGGATCATGCAAACAGGTGGGGAGGGGCATCTGGACTTCCACTTGCAGAGAGCATTCACTTCCTCTTCTCTGCCTTTGAAAATCCCATCCCCAGGTGGTCATGGCAGAAGATGCCTGGAGCTCAGCTGCAGGAAGAATTTCTGTACTGTGCTCTCAACATTAGCTTCCTTTGCCCTCCCACACCATTATTCACCTAGATTCAGGAAGATGGCATTTGGTTGAAGAATGTTGGAAGCAAAAAAGGGGCTGGTGGTCTTATTACTTTCTTTCCATTCCCAGTGTGCATGGACATCTTAGTACATCATTGGATCAGGTTGGATTGAGCAGGTGATCAGAAATTTATTTTCTGGGGATGCCTGGGTGCTCAGTTGGTTAAGCATCTGCCTTTGGCTCAGGTCATGATCCCAGGGTCCTGGGACAGAGCCCTACATCAGGCTGTGCTTGCTTTCTCTCTCAAATACATAAATAAAATCCTTTAAGGGAAATTTATCTTATACAGGGACCTTTTCCTCATTCGTAACCGATCTCAATAATAGCAAAAATCATTTGAAAACAAGTCAACAGCTGTTTTTGAACAATATTCTCAGTAAGCCACAAATAATGGAAAAACACCTTATTCTCATAATGTGTCTATTAATATCCTATAGCAAACATCATACTCAGTGGTAAAATGATTGAACATTTTACTCCTTATATTGTGAAAAAGACTGAAATGTCCACTATCATCACTTCTATTCAAAATTATACTATAGGTCCTAGACCGTGCAATAAGAAAAAAAAAAAAAAGGAAGGAAAAAGGCAAAGTTACAAAATACCGAATGGAAGAAATAAAATACCTTTATTTTGCTGATAATAAAATGCATACATAAATTCTTAGAGGATCTACAAATAAGCCACTAGAAATAACTTAACAAGGTGACCCCATACAATGTATATTCATAAATATCTCCTATGCATTAAGAGAGATTTAGAGTTTTTCTATCCATGCTCACAGAGTGGAAAACTTGATTTTTTTAAGATTTCAATTTTCCCAAACTTGACATATAGACTCAGTGCAATCCAATTAAAATCTCCTAGAAAGTGAAAAAGGCAATTCCAGAATTTACATGGAAACTCAAAGGACTCAAAATAGTCAAGAAAATCTTAAAGGAGAAAAATAAAGCCCACAGACTTACAGTACCCAGATTTCCAGACTTCTTATAAAGCTACAGTGATTAAGACAGTTACTATAGTTACAAAGATAGACAAATAGAGATATGGAAGAGAACAAAGAGTCCAGACAAAGACTCACACATACATCAAAAGTGTTTGAGTGAGGTATAGTTTCCTTTTTGAGTTTTGTTTGTTTATTGTTGTTTGCAATGAAGGGTAAGGTGCTTATGGATATTGAAATAAGAATAAATTGAGAAATCAAAAAAGTCTTGACCCATCTAATATCAGTCAAAATTATGAATTATAGGTAGACCACTGTCTATGCGTGAGAGGTAAAACAATGATGCCCGATGAAACTGTAGAGGAATATTGTTAGGCTCCAAAGAGAGACAGTAACTTATTGAATGAGACACACATAAACATCGAAAGCAAACACATGAGAAGAAAAAATGAATCAGTCTACTTCATAATTAAGAATTCCTATATATATGTATATATATATGTATATATGTATATATATATATATGTGGACAGGTATATATAAATACAGGAAAGTTTACTGCATAGCCTTGATTAATAAGGAAATATTAATTTGAAAGATAATACCATTTCAGATTTATCAATACAGTTGTATTTTTAAATTTTTCTTTCCTTTTTTATGATTGAGATGAAATTTACATAACAAATTAACTATCATTTATTTATTCATTTATTATTTTTATTATGTTATGTTAACCACCATACAGTATTTCATTCGTTTTTGATGCAGTGTTCCATGAGTCAACATTTACGTGTAACACCCAGTGCTCATTGCAGTACATGCCCTCCTCAACACCCATCACTGGGCTAACCCATCCCCCATCCCCCTCCCCTCTAAAACTCTCAGATTGTTTTCCAGAGTCCATAGTCTCTCACGGTTTTTCTCCCCTTCTGATCTCCCCCACTTCATTTTTCCCTTCCTCCTTCTCCATGCTATTCCTTATGTTCCACATATAAGTTAAACCATATAATTGCCTTTCTCTGCTTGACTTATTTCACTTAGCATAATCCCCTCCAGTTCTGTCCATGTCAGTGTAAATGGTGAGGATTCATCCTTTCTGATGACTGAATAATATTCCATTGTGTATATATGCCAATCTTCTTTATCCATTCACCTGTTGAAGGGCATCTCAGCTCCTTCCACAGTTGGCTATTGTGGACATTGCTGCTATGAACATTGGGCTGCATGTGCCCCTTTTCTCAATACACCTGTATCTTTGGGGTAAGTACCCAAAAGTGCAATTGCTGGATCATAGGGTAGCTCTAGTTTTAACTTCTTGAGGATCCTCCATACTGTCTCCCGAAGTGGCTGTACCAACTTGCATTTCCAGAAACGGTGTCAAGAGGGTTCCCCTTTCTCCACAACTTCTCCAATACTTGTTTCTTGTCTTGTCCATTTTGGCCATTCTAACTGGTGTAAAGTGGTATCTCAATGTGGTTTTGATTTGAATTTCCCTGATGGCTAATGATGTTGAACATTTTTTCATGTGTCTGTTAACCATTTGTATGTCTTCTTTGAAGAACTGTCAATACAGTTTAAAAAAAAGTCTGACAATACCAAGTATTGAACAGGATTTACAGCTACTGAAACTTTTATTACATGGATGGTTGAGTGTAAACATGTTGTATTTACTAATAGTGTTACGTGATATTTTCTAAAGTCAAACATATGCCAACTCTGTGACTCAGCACTTCCATTTCTAGGAATATGCCCAAGGGAGGTGGGTGCATAAATCCACAATTGACAGATATACGAATGTTCCAATAAAGCTTTATTAAGAAATACTGAAGGGGCACCTGGGAGCACAGTCGGTTAAGTGCTAGACTCTTGGTTTCAGCTCTCAGGGTCCTGGGATCGAGTCCCATCTTGGCATCCTGGCTCAGGCAAAGTCTGCTAAGGTTTCTCTCTCCCTCTCCCTCTGCCCCTCCCCTCCCCACTACCTGTGCTCGCATGTGCGTAGGCATTCTCTTTTTCTCTCAAATAAATTAATATTTAAAAAAACAAAATATAAAAATAAAAATTAAGACTGAAAACAACTGCTTAATTTAAAAATGAATAAATTGTGATCTATTTGTATAAAAGAATTATTCTTCAGTAAAGGAACAAACAACATAGATGACACACAAAAATATGTTGCTGGAAAGAAGCAAGACAACAAACAGTACATAGTGTGTGGGCACTTGTGATGAAGTGCAAAAACTGGGAAAATAGGATCAATTTTGGCAGAAAACAGAACAGTGCCCTGAGTCCATCTCTGGAAGATGAATGGACATGTTGCTCACACACTTCCCGCTGTTTAAATTGGTTCTGGCACAAGCCAGGTCCGTCTCCACAGGGTCTGATCCATAAGGTTTCTAACCCTTCCTCTAGGGTCCCAGCCAGGTACACACACTGGGACCCATCACCGACAAATTGCTGGGCTTTTGTTCACATACAGTCCGTGTGGAGTAGGGTGCTGGTTCAGAGGTGCCCTCCTCTGTTGGTGGAGCACAGCGGCCTTTATGAAATAGGGAACTAACCTGATTTGACTTCTCATGTCAGCCTGGAGCACGTCCTGTTGAACAGCTCCTGAAAAATGGCACTCATGTCATATTGCTTTTCTCTTGCAGGTAAAATTTGGAAGCAAATAAAAAAACAGATTTTACCATCTGATTGTATGTTATGTATTCACCCTCAAGTCCAGTTTAATTCTCCAAGAACACGAATTAGCAATGACAGCAATATGTAAGATTCTTCAAGACTGTTTCCCTAATTGTCTTCTGGGAAACCTCAACAATAACATTTTAAAAAAGACTGAGAACATAATTGAGTAAGAATTTTGATAAACTTTCAACTCTGAGCACTGGGGCAAGAGTCCTGGTCACCTAGAGAAGGTGTGGTGTGGGGTGGATTGGAATACATTTGTCCTATAGTCCACTAGTGACGGTGTGCTTTACCCCTTCATTCTGCTATAGATGTTTAGGTTTACAGATCTCTTGGCTTCGTCCTTCCTTATGATTCTAAGTAGAGTGACTCTGGGTCTCCCTTCGGACTTCTAAGGACACCTGTACAAATATGTGTTTCTATTCACAAGTAGCCGACTGTGTCCTGACACTTCCAGCTCTCTTAATTAAATACACCAGTGTAAGATGTCAGAAAATTAACGTGAGAAAAAGAAAGAAAGAAAGAAAGAAGGAAGAAGGGAGGAAGAAAGAAAGGAGGATGGAACAAAAGAAAGAGAGAGAGAGTAGAGATAAAGGAAGGAAGGAATGAGGAAAGAAAGAAAGAAAGAAAGAAAGAAAGAAAGAAAGAAAGAAAGAAAGAAAGAGGAAGAAAGAGGAGGACGAAAGACAAGGAAGGAAGGAAGGAATGGAGGGAGGGAGGTGGAACAGAGGGAGGGGAAGGGAAGAAAGGAAGAAAGAGGGGACTCTATAAATTGTAACTTCAGTTTTATAAGATTATTTTCAAAAGTACTGAGGATTCTTTCTATTCAGTATTATTGGTTGATTTTTGTGCCACCAAAATTCTGCTAAATTTTAGTCCCTAGTATTTCAGAATGTGATGTTATTTTAAAAAGAGTCACTTGAGATACACGTAGTTAAGTTGGATGTGGTCATATTGTGGTGGGCCCTTCAAAAATATATCAGAAAGGGAGAAAGGACACAAATTCCTAAGTCTAAAGAACAATTTCTCCCTCTTACAGTTAAACAAAGAGAACTGGACCCTGGAGAACAAAACTGACCAGCAGGCTACCTGAGTCAATGCACAGCACCTCGAAATAAGACTTCGTACAGGTTGGAAGAACAAGGAACGTGAAGTCCAGATGAACTTTGGCCGCTGGAAATCTCCAGCCTTGACCATCGTCCAGTGAATGAAGAAGGATTTAGGCAGGTGGGTCACACTGCACTTTGTCTCTGTTGTCAGATGCTGTTGGATTGAGGTCCAGGAAGCTGGAAGCCGCCGTGTGAGTGTGTGATCTGGGAGACTGTCTCCCTGCATCTGAGTCTGGCATCCTGCAGCCTCTTTATGGGGGACAGAGACTATGCTATTTCCCCCCATTTTGGGCACAGTGTTCTCTGGAGTTTGTCAACACACGCAGCCAGGCCCACACTGCTTTGGATGAGATTTAGAGACATGGAGTCCTGTTTACCTCCTGGATCCAAAGGGGCTCCTTCTCTCTGATTAAAGGGAGCTTGTTTGACCTTGAGTGAGGTCAACCCACCCAGTAAGGGAGCTCCCCCAGCTGCAGGGGCGCTGGAGTCGACTGCTGGCCCTGAGTCACTGGTGACAGAGACCGGTTGCTTTGGACAAATAAAGCATCTCCCACAAAAGGTGAAATACGTGGTGGACAAGCTTTCTGGTTGCAGGAAGTTCAGGAAAGACCGCATGAATGCATTTGCCCTCTGAGTGTGCATGGTCTCTGGAAACACCGAGACACAGCCGTGCTTCCCTGCCTGACTACTCTGGACCCTCCAGGACACATGCCCCTTCTGTTTCCCAGGAATCAGCATCCAAGTGTCTGACTTATTTTTGTTTCCTTCCTTGATATAAATATAAATATCAGGTAGCATCAAACCTGATCCATAATGATGTGTGTGGGGATCGTGTGCTGGATCAAGTCTCCTTGTCTCCAAACATGAAACTTTCTGCTGATCCGAGGTCACCCACAGATGAACCAGATGGAGGAACAGCACAACTGCATCATGTGCCTGAGCTTTATCTGCCTCCCAAGTCCTTCCTCTCTAGCATTCTGCTTAAGAATTAACTAGGAAGGATTGGTCTTCTGTCCTCAAAGGAAGTTTTCCCTTCAAAGCCACAGCTTGTCTGGAAGTTAATAATATTTTCCTTCTCTTTGCAGGTGATGTTTGTCTTTTGAACTTGTATGAAGTTCTGGCTGACTTGAGAAATGGGGATGGGAAAAGACAGGAAAGTTCTCAAGTCGAATCAGGATTCTAGCTTATTTAAGTTTTATTCGAAGCTGCCTGTGAGAAGAGAATTTGCATTGCTATGCCACCAAGACCACAGTAAAAACCTACTTTTTATTTTTCATTAAAAGAGATAGTCTATCTGAATATAAATAGAGATTATAAGATGAGAACTCTCAAGTTCAATGCTTCTTTTTCCTCATTCCTTAATTTCAGGAATGTATACAATTCTTCTACAAATTTCCAATAGAGAATTGTTAAGACCCTCTGCAAAGACTGTCAAGCTCAATGGCTTCAACCCATTTCTGAAATCCACAAAGGGCTCCTTGACCACTTCTTTTCCTCTCCCCCCAAACACGGAAGGTTCAGAACAGCAGGGAGGCAGGGGCTGAATGGTGGCCTTAGTGGCCGTTCCTTGTCCTGTTAATAAAAGTAACCTCCCCATCTGTAACGGAAATGGTGGTTTTTCTGCCTTAGGAGAGCAGCAGCCTCGCGGTGGTGAGCTTCCCGTCTCCCCAGTCTCTGTTGAGCAGGAGCCAAGGAAAACCCAAAGTTCACGTGCTCTCGGAAGTATCCCCTGCCAAGACCTTCAACGCTTCCAGAAATGTGTATGTTGACCTTCCTAGAACACGTATAGGCCAAGTAGAGAACAAGGATCATGACCCAGTTAAAATAATCTGGAATAACTGAATTCTAAGCTCCATAGAGCAGACTCAGGAGGAAATCACAAAATTTCACAAGAAGCTCTAGGTTACAACAACTCGTCAGAAACTCCCTTGGGCACAGCTTCCTCCTATCTCCCATGCTTAGCTTAGGAAATTGGGGACATTGTGAACCCAGTGAGTGGCTCTCTTATGTCCTGGATGTTCAGCAGTCATGGGTGAAATGTGAATCCAATTATGAGAACAGGTATTAATCCAATGTAATGGGAAATCTGGACCAAAATCACTTAATTAAGGCAAAATAAATAGAAGAAGCATATTGATTTTATGCCAAAAGTGAAAGCAAATATTTGCTAGTCACTGACAATCCCAAGGATGAGAAAAGACAGATGACAGCAAATATTTCTGTTTTGGCCTTAATGCTCAGCTTTCAAGATTTCCATCATTTGCCTTGATTTCAAACCAAATTGAATGTGGGTCACAACAGCAGTTCGTCTATACTCAGAACATGAAGGAGGAGAGAAAAATCATCAACAACCAGCTGCCAAATTTGTGTCAGTGTTAACATTTACGGGAAGAGAAATGGGCACGTAGGGAAATTATGGGAGAGACGATGAGAGAGGAGAAGCATAATCTGAATAAACAGTAGAACCATCCCCTTGATAAACAAATGAGGAAAACTTGGGACCAGCAGCTGCCCCAGGAGAGCAATAGGAAGTCAACAACTGACTGGGAAGCCGCCTAATGTTTCACTGGTGTAAGGACCACGTAAAAGCAGATGGATTTTAAGGACAGATAGGAATTGCAAATTTTACACCCTCCTACACCAGAGCCACAACACAGAAATTGTGTCAAGACGAACAGAATCCTCTACAAATGTTCTGGATCATTCACTGGGGATGCTAGTGACATCCTGGTTGTGCTCTGGTTGCTGGTTTCCCTTCCTGGGTGCTGGGGTTCGAGAACATTTCTGGGCGCTCTGCTCTCTAGCAGGCTGCAGAGCCTGTGAACTATTATTCCCCAATGATAACAGTTGTTACAGGACTAGGAGTGGGGGGTGCATTCCCTTCCAATGTGCTAAGGTCTGCTTTGTCTATAAAGAAGGAATCAGTGACAGGCATCACTGACATCTGGGACCAGGCAGTCCACCTCTAGGAGTGCTCGGCTGGCCCTGGGACCAGGGAACAGGGGAGACAGGCAGCTGCGAGTGGGGCCCAGAACAGCAGAGGGTGCTGCTGCATGTCAAGCCTCAGTGTGGGTGGCCCTGCCCTTGGGGCCTGGGAGGACACAGAGGATTGAAGGGAGACATCAACCCTCGGGACATAATGGACACTTGTAGTCCACACTGTTGAGAAATCATAAAATACATATTCCCCTTGAAATATTTGCTAAGAT
>PITA01032612.1:0-13762 GCA_004023965.1 Spilogale gracilis
AAAAAAAAAACCAAACAAACATGATTTATCTTGATTGATGAGTTTTTGATGCCCCCTTAAATTTTATACCCAAGTTGAGCACCCCATTCCCCTCACTTCCAAAGCAAAGATCTTCCCATGGCCCTGTGGAGTTTCTGTATATATGGGAAACATATTTAGTATTTGCTGGAACTATAACTGAAACTAGACACGTGTAGGCCTGGGACAAAGATTTTAGCCTGCATGGAAGCCAGAGGTACACGAAAGGGTAAACGGTCAGGGCGGGTGTGGGAGTGGAGGGCTACGGGACTGGCAGAAGAGAGGGGGCCCTTGAGGGATGTGGGGAGAGGAGAGGGGGTGAATTGCCGGGGAGGCCCCCGCTGAATGCTCTCATTAGCAGAATGCTGTAGAATTAATTGTAAATGTTGCGACTCCTGGGCCACTCAGAAGAGCTGGCCCAGATGAGAAACGAGAGGCTCAAGGGTCAATGACCTGCTTGCCCAAGGGTACCTGCTCTCCACTGTGAGGCCCAGACCTGCCGGGAGATAAGCCCAGGGCTCCTCGCTCAGCCTATGTGGCTTTCCTTCCAGAAGACTCTTGCCCAGAAAGTTGCAAGTGACTTTGGCATTCCAGAATCTTCCAGGAAGACCCATCAGCCTTTCAATAGAGCACATCAGAGATGGTTTTCACATCTGCTTCAAAATCATTGCCTCAGTGTGCCCACCAGTCCTAACTGTTGCCTTACTGCCGTTACCCTGTCCTAACCCAGGCCCTTGCACTTGAAAACCAACCTTAAGCCAGACTGGAGAATCCTGGTGAAGATTCCTGGCTTTAGCCTCCTCGGTCGGAGTCTCCTCTCTCAGCACAGGGTAAACATAGCTTCGTTTGTTTATCAGCATATTATCTGGGTGATATTTGCAGGGAGCTGGCATTTGATAACAGAACAAAAAACAGAGGTGAAAGAGAAAAGACAGTCAGCAGCGACAGGTAATGTCATGGAAGGGACATTCCTGGGCCCGGCCCCCGCATGGTACAGTAGGCTTGTGCATACCATGGGAGAAATAGCGGCCAGTTACGTGTCCTGCCTGGGTTAAATTCCCTGCTCTCCTGCCACCAATGTAGGCAGGTTGTAAACTTGCTTCCCAAACCCCGGGTTGAAGGGAAGGTTACATTTACTAAAGAATGGTCTTTCCGTTTCATTGTCCTTTCAGGAAAAGGTTCAGTGTTTCAGATTCTAGGGCCCATGTGTCGCTCCCTTCCCAAGATGGTGTCTGGGGGAGCCGACCCTGAGTCCTCGGGGAGCACTCAGGGCACCCATACCTCTCAGCAAGGGCTGCTCCCCACTTACTGGCCTCTCCAGCTGGGCCTGGGGTGTTCCCTGCTGGCCTTGCCTCATGTCTCTCTCCGGGGACACAGCCTGACTGTGACCTCCATTTGCTCTCCCACAGGGGGCACAGTGCGTAGGCTCCAGATTTCTCCTCCACAGCAGACACTGTCCACCCAGGAGTCCTCCGACATGTGAGCAACCTTCTGCACCTCACGAGGCCCACACAGGTGTGAGTGACTGCCCAGGCACTTGTCCTTCCGTGCCCCACTCTGCTACTCATTGCACAGAGATGGGATTCCCCACGCTGGATCAAGGTTTCTGCGATGTTTTCTGCCCAGAATCCTGCATGGGCTGTAAGGCTGAAGACCTGCTCTCTGTGTCCTTTCGACCTCTTCACATATCAACCCTTCTCCAGAACATCAACCCGGAGAGGGGAGTCAGGGCCTCCCTCCTTGGCTTGCAGAAGGCTGGTTTCTGCCTGTGTCTCTACACGGTCTTCCCTCGGTCCCAGTCTGCATGCTAAACTCCTCTTCTTGTGTAAACGCCGCTCACACAGGATTAGAGCTCATCCCTACGACCTCATTTCACCGTAATTACCTCTTTAAATGTCCTATCTCCAAAGACAGTCACAGTCCACGGTTCCAGGGGTTAGGACTTCCACACAGGAAATTTGGGGCCACAGGGAAGTGAGGGGACACAATTCAGTCCATCACAGGGCCCTTCTCTGCTTTGTCCCTGTGCTCCATTCTGTTCTCCATGCAATTCCCAGGGGCCAGAAGCCCCAACAGGTGCTTCCTTTTCCTTTAGAGATGGGGATTTTCCTGCTTTTCTCTTTCTGGTATAACTTCTCACCTTCTGAAATGGCAAAAATGTTACCATAGGAGACACTGTTTCCAGGGGAAAGAAAGGAGAAATCCAGTAGTTGAATATTTCCAAAGTAGTATTTTCGTTACCTTTATCTGGCGGTTATGGATAAGCCGGGCCAACTGGGTAAGGAAAGGAGGTTGAAAAAATGGACTTGCAGGAGGACCATGAGGGCACCTGTGAGCCAGGATGCCCCCAGAAAGGAAGGGGGCGTGCACACGGGCTGACCACGGCTTCGGAGATGTCATGGGATGGAGTCCTCAGCCTCTACATCATAGGGAAGAAAGACCATACCATCTGAGAGAGTTTTGCTCCCTGACTCTCCAACCATTCGGACCCCAGTAAAAGCCAGAACCCTAAGAGAAGGAGCCTTTTCCCTACTGAGAGCCTCCCTGGGGCTCTGAGATTCCAACACAAAGGGACGACTGCTAAATGGGGCCAAGATTCTGCGGTGATAAAGTGGGTTTAGCAGGCTAACAAACATTTAGATCTTGGTGATAATAGGACTTCTTTTGTACCCTCAAGCCATGAGTGCTAGGAATACCTAGATTCTTCTAATTGGATTAAAAAAGAAAAAAAAAGTAAAAAAAAAAAAAGGATGGCTGGGTTAATTGACAACATTTTCATGGCCGTTTGTTCTTAAACAAGCAGTTTTGAGAGCACTTATCATGTAACTTTTGACCTACGATCCCTTTCAATTTTAATGAAATGTGCTTCTTGTGTGGAATTTTTATAATTTTACTTTCTGTATTAGAGTAGTTGTCAGTATTTGATGTTGAGCCCGAAGCCTGCGGAACATTCTTCAGAAGTTTTCAAGGGATCTGATTGAGTTTATCAGCTTCTCTTTCATAGCTTCTCTCCTGCCTCTCTGAATGATTAGAGAGTTCTTTCAAAATTGCGTGGAGCTTGAAGTGATAATGAAACACTCCTAATCAGAAAGGATAGATGTCATTGCTGGTTTTCTGAGTAGGGGAGGTCCAACAGCTCCCCCTAGTGAAATAGCAGGGCTACTAAATGCTTATGCCCACTAACCGCACTCCAGTCAATAGGCCCCAAATGCATGTGCAAGCCTCATTTTTTTGCAGATTTTCACAAGGTGAACCAAAAACTGTAAGTGACAATTCTAATTATCGGGGCGCCTGGGTGGCTCACTCAGTTAAGGGTATGTCTTTGGCTCAGGTCACAATCCCGGGATCCTAGAACCAGCCCCTTATTAGACTCCCTGCTCAGTGGGGAGTCTGCTTCTCCCTCTGCCTCTCTCCCCATCGCTCCCACCCACGCCCTCAAGCTTGTTCTCTTTCTCTCTCAAAAATAAATAAATAAAATATTAAAAAAAGAAAATTCTAATCATTGAGGACTAAGTTAAACAATATATCAATTATTCTCTCTGTCATTCAAAGACTTAATGATTACATTTGTTTAAATAGCCTTCAGGCTGGAAAAACACAGATAAAAGTGAATCTAATTATCTCAGAACAATCATTCATCTTAGCTTATCAAAACATAATCATAAGCATTTATTAAAAAGAGCAAATATTACATTACTAATGGTAAGACTATAATATTTTGATGGGATTTTCATGAGAAGTTAACAACTATGGTTAATTTGGGAGAACTTGGGGAAAATTCTAAACTGCCAAGAAAGGAATATATATTTAACTTTTCTTTTCAGAATTCTAAGTATGAACAATGCTTAGTAGAGATTGGCGACATTCATTACTGTCTTTTCTAGTTGCCTCATTCAGCTAAATGGAAAATTATTCTGCATAATTTTAAGTTAATGTACAATAAGAGAGAAGAGATTCCTAGAAGATTTTGAAAATTAAATGAAAGAGACCCAAAGGCCAAAGTCACACAGAACCACAAATTGCATAGAGAAGTCAAATCAATAAGATTTGATAATCTAATGGAAAAGATTTGACAGAAGAGAAATCTTCTTTCAGAAGAAATCACTTCCTTCAGACTCTCCTGGCCATTGAATATGAACATATATTGGTGGTATTCATTCACAGTCTAATTGCATTCACTGATGGTTAGAGGCAAGAAACTATCAAACTAAATTTTAAAAGGTAAGCCACGTAGAGTTGGTTAACATTTAATATAAACCCATCATTTTTTTTTGTATTTAATAAAATGAACAAAGAGAAGATCAAGTTTTGAACCAGGAAGTAAAACACTCAAAGTTGTTTGAGTTTTCAGGAAGAAAAGCCACATCTAATTGTTCATGGTCAGTTACAGACTTTTTGATATAAATACCTAGAAAAATGAGTTTCAGAGAAATCAGCTTTCATTAACAGCACCTGATGTGTCAAAACCCAGTATTTCTTCATGTGCATAACTTCTGGAATGGAATCTAAATTTAAAGTCCTGGTTTTAACCAACAGTGCCTATTTGGGCCGATCTGTCCCACGCAGGCCTCTTCAAGTGCACCTGTCCTGACCACAGAACCCCACAGACAGGAGCTGAGCTCACTCCTTCCAGCTTAGGAAGCAGGAGAGCCTATCTCCCATTTGCCTGCTTTAAAACCCTCTGTGCCTCCTTAGTGACCTTGTTTTTTCACTTCTCTTCTTTTTTTCCCCCTCTCCCTACATATATGCCCTCAAAAACATAGCTATAAGGACAAAATAATAATAATGATGATGATGATAAAAAGAAGTGAGTTTTTCGGGGCGCCTGGGTGGCTCAGTTGGTTGAGCGACTGCCTTCAGCTCAGGTCATGATCCTGGAGACCTGGGATCGAGTCCCACATCGGGCTCCCTGCTCGGCGGGAAGCCTGCTTCTCCCTCTCTCAGTCCCTCTGCTTGTGTTCCCTCTCTGGCTGTGTTTCTCTCTGTCAAATAAATAAATAAATAAAATCTTTAAAAAAAAAAAAAAAAAGAAGTGAGTTTTCCAAAACTAGCATCTTTTCAATCATTATAATTAAGACTATGTTGACCTAATACGCTGGTTGCTAAGAATAAGGTGAAAAGATGGTAGAGAGTTTGTGGTTTTGGGATTTCAACAGTCTGGGAACAGATACCCTGACCAATTTCTCTGCCTATGTATGCTAAAAATACTAAGCTATGAGACAACTATAAGGTACTGATGCCCTCAAAAACAGTTCAGGCAAAAATACAGGCCAAAAATGAAGTGGAAATGGAACCTGAAATAGAAAGTAGACAGAAGGCAGGTTTTAGCCCCGAGACATTTGCCAAACCAGGTGCCTTGGCCTTTGGTTTTCATGGCTGGTGCAAGCAGACAAATGGGGAGCCCTTTGTATTAAGATGGAACTATAAACAATTACCCACAATTTAACCCACGTGGTGTTAGTGTGGACTAAAAGTACAGACCCCCAGCCCCCAGGGGATGGCAAAGCCAACTGACTAGCTTGAATCCGGAGCTAGAGAGGAGGAACAAATCCCCCTGAAAAGCAATCACTATCAGGTGGCCTTATGCTGGTTTGCACCTTGGATTCACTCCATTTGCGTGGTCCAGAATTTTTTGAACCATCATTTAGTTTCTGGTCACCCAGGGATGTTGGTGGCCTGAGATAACCAGCAAACCCAGACAGAAGCGATCTCTGGAAGCATTCACCTTCAAGGGAAGCCTCCAAGAGTTCCCTCAAAGAAAATTCCAGAAAATATGACTCCACATTAAAAATCACCAAGCACACAAGCTGTCACGATGCCATGATTGAGAGCCGGCAAGAGCACAGAGAACAAGCCAGACCCATCAGAGAGCAAGTTTTGGGATTATCAGCTATGGAACGTAATGTAAGAATGTTTAATATGTTCTACAGAGATACAGAGGAGAGGTTAAAATAATAATAAAAAGGCACTTTAAAAAGTGACTGAATAATTTCTAGTTAAGATATGTATAATAAGGGACATGCAGATAGTTGACTGGGTTAGCAACACTGTATACCTAAAGAGACAGCAAAATGGAAGCTAATTCTGAGGTCAGTATCCAGAGTTCAGCACCTGGGGCCAGCACCTGCTGCCCCATCTGATGGAGAGGTTAAGAGACCCGGTGACTCAAAGGTCAAGGTCTACTGTAGGAATCTGTCCCGGGCAACATTTGACAAGCACATAGCTATGGATCTCTCCAAAGCTGATAAAAATCTTCAATTCATAGACTAAACCCAAGTGTTTGTGCTGAGATGAACACTTCTTTGGAAAAGCCAGAAAGAAAACACAGACTAACCACGACTGAATTACATTTTGTCTGAGATCTGATTTTCCCATAGACAACAGCAGGAGGCCAGGAACATGAAAAGGTATTTTTAGTGAGCTCAGAGAAAATAGATGTCAACTTAGAATTGTATTCTTGGCAACAATTATCTATCAGAAATGAATATAATATAAAATCATTGGCAGGCTGATATAAACCAACCTTTGTTAAGGAGATTCTGAAGGATGCATTTCAGGAAAAGGCATAAATGGCCCAGGTGTAGATCTGAGATGCAAAGAACAGAAGCTGAGAAAAGATACCTCTACAGAAACTGTATAAAACAATAGCACTAAATCCTGTAGAATTAAACAAAAACAAGGAATAAATGCACTCCAAAAGGAGTAATCAAAATTACAGAGTTTCAAATTCCCTGTATCATTTTTTTTTAAAAAGCCATAAAGATATCCACTGACTTTAAACTTGAAGTTAAATAATATATCAAGATTTCTGGCATGACTACTATATGTGCCAAAGTCTCCAAAATTTTGTCTGCCCAGCTTTCCAGGAGCATACATCAAACTGCTTATTTGATACCTCTTCTCGGACGTCTACTAGATAACCCAAATTTACCATGTGCAAAAGGTGACTTCTCCTCTGCATCCCTCTGAACCCCCCTAACAGCCACGATTCTGCTTGCAAGCTTTCTCCTCTCCTGTGATCGTAACTCTGTCCTGCCACTTGCTTAATACAAACATCCCTTCTTCAATTTATCAGGAAGACTAGGTGACTATCTCTTAAAGATGTTTCCAGACCACCTTCTCTACTGCCCACTGCTAGCATCCTGCTCTGAGCCCGCACTGTTTCTCACCTGGATTACTGCAATCGGCTTCTGTCTCCCCACCCCTGGCATTTAGATTCTGTTTCTCCTACAGCGTCAGGGTAATTGTTTCCAAATATTAAGTCAGATCATAACAGTCCTCTGCTTAAAAACCTGAAATGGTTTCCATTTTCAACCTGGAGTAGGAGCCAAGGGCTTCATGACCATCCTTACAAAAGCCCCCCTTGATCTGCTTCCCTTGTTCCTCTCTTCCCTGGCTGCTCTAACTTCATCTTCTGTCCTCCCCACCGTGCTCCCTCCTCTTCCTGGAGCTCCAGGCACACTCCTGATGCCTGCAACCCACTGGTAATTTCCTCTGCCAGACTAATCCCTCACTCTCTTCAAGATTTACTCCGATGTTCCCTTGCCTGTGAAAGCCACCTTATCTGACACTGGGAATCCCTCACCACTCCAGCCATCCCTCACTCCTGACCTCATTACCCCACTCCGTTGTTCCCATTTCCCTCCTACCCATCACTTCTAGCATACTGTTTGATTTGCTTACTTATTGTATCTACTGTTTATCATTTCTCTCTTGAGTTCTCTATCACACCCACTGAAATATAAGATCCGTAAGGATAGGAACTTTCTTTCCTTCTTTGTGCACCAGTCTACCCAAGCGCCTATGAGCAGGCTGCTTACCTGGTGGTATGAGTCCACCTTCACTCTTGAGGAGACTATGCCCTTGGCTGTCAGCCCTTCTCATTTCAACGATACTGACTATCTACCCATAGTCTCGATGGCCAGACAAGACTCGTGGATCTCCCCGAGTTCCACACGGTCTCCTTCCTGCCCCACTGGTAAGATGGGCTCTAGTTCCACCTGGAAATCGGGTGATTCCTCTGCCTGCCTTCTTGTCCCCAGGCACAAGGAACCCGAGCGTCCTGCAGCAGATGACTCACAGTTCAAGGGGACCCCTGCTCTGTCTCTCAGTGGGTGTGTTTCCAGGGGCATAAACACGCATAATCCTCAAGGACACAATTTTGAACAAAAAAGGGGATCACAACAAAATACGTGCACTGTGATTCCAATGTTACATGAAGCTCAACAACAGTTTATTACAAGTGTAATATATATAAATAATATTTATGTCATATATATACCATACAGTATAAAAGGTTATTTGGGAATGTGAACATAGATAATAAAATTATGCAGAAAAGCATGGGAATTACCAGTTGAAAATGAAAAATCACCGCTCAGTTGAAGTGAAGAGGGAAGGCAATGGGACACACATGGGACTTCCAAGGTCATGGTCATGAGCCATTTCTTAGTCTAAACTTTGGGCACACAATTAGAATTATCTCCATATTCTATTCCCTGACCTGTCTCTGTATCTCCTCAATATTGTTGGCTTACCCAGGAGGGAGTTTTCATGCGACCTGGAAAGTTGAATAAAATACAGTAGTGCCCTCAAGGTGCTTACCATCTAGTGAGGGAAACAGACGTGTCCTTGGGTGATTATGGTACAAAACAGAGATTGAAAAGGACATGGGAATCCTGCATATCAAATACCATGAGGACAGAGAGCTAAATGCGACACATTCAATGGCCAGAGGAGGTCTGTAGAAGGAGTGGCCCAGGAGGTGGAGCCTGGGGGAGAAGTTCATGGTGTTGCAGGTGAATCCTGGTGAGGAGAGCCCAGAAGGGTCAGCACCAGGACCGGAAGTTACAGGGCAGACAGCAATCACTGTAGATGGGATTCCAGCTGAAAACATGTGGGAGAGATGGACATATTGTCTAGTTCTCAAATTTTGACTGTAAGAGTTTAGAGTAGGAAATTAAAAATAAAAGCACCAATTGTGGGGTGCCTGGGTGGCTCAGTTGGTTAAGCAACTGCCTTCGGCTCAGGTCATGATCCCGGGCTGGGCGGGAAGCCTGCTTCTCCCTCTCTCACCCCCGCTGTTTATGTTTCCTCTCTGGCTGTGTTTCTCTCTGCCAAATAAATAAAATCTTTTAAAAAAAAAGCACCAATTGTGAATGGTAATTCACACACATTTCTTTATATCTATTTTTTTTCAAAGATTTTATTTTTTTGACAGAGAGAGACAGAGAGCGAAAGAGGGAGAGTGCAAGAACAAGCAGGGGGAGGGGCAGGCAGGGGAGAAACAGGCTCCCCGCTGAGTAAGGAGCCCAATATGGGACTCCAGTCTAGGACCCCTGGGATCATGACCTGAGCCAAAGGGAGCTGTTTAATTGATGGAGTCACCAGGTGCCCCACATTGCTTTATTTCTTAGGAAGAAGGAAGGCCAACATTATTCCATCCTTACACATCCGTATGGAGCAAGTGATCTGCCTTCAGCTACCCCTTGAAAGCTGATGATCTGGTGGAAGTCTCACCTAAGACGTGTGACCGGTGAGGGCATGGAATGCTCTGTTTTCTGTATGGTTTCCAACTTCAGCCCATGTCCTTTGTTGGCTATCAGGTCTGTTTTAGGTAAAAAAAAAAGCTCAAAGATAAATATGGCCAGAAAACTTATCCCTAGTAACAAGATCGTGACTAGGAATCCGAGAGTCCATGGAGAATGTGTCATTTACAAAGAACAGTCTTTTATGGACTCCTTCCATGGGGAATTACATGTGCTCCAGGGGCAGTTCTCAGTCCTGGAGTTTCCAGGGATTTACACTGATCACCCAGCATGATGGGTAAACTGGCTCTCAACTCACCCGGCTTGGCTGGAGTGCAATGTCCTTTGCATTTTGTGATTGAAAATCCACTCAAACTGTCACTTGTAACTTCGGTTTTATTCTAATTCTAGTAACCTATTAAAGTGCTGTGATTTGGGGGATTTATTGGTTGAATTTGGGCCGATGGAAACAGAATCTCTAAGAGGCCAATGGCAGTGTTTCCCACGAGACTTGGATACTAACCAGGCTGGTACTGTGATTGGTCCAGCGGTCGCACAACCGCCGGGGCCTGGGACGTAAACAGAACGCCCACCTCTCCGAGGTTCTAATAATGGGATTAGCACCACTCCGCTTTCCCAATTCCATAGGACTCTTGTGAAAATCAGAAAATGAAAGTCATATTTGTTTGAAAACTGAAAAGTCACAAGAAAGTAAATATTATTTTTTCCTAGGTAAACGATTTAGAAAATGAATGAGCTTTTCCAGTTTTATTGAGGTAAATTGATAGGAAATAAAAGTACATGCTGAAAAGTACATGTTGAATTGATAAATTTTGACATTATACACACACACACCCCCCCCCCCCCCCATATGTAGACATCCTCCGAGCTTTCTTCATACCTCTTGGTAATCTTTCTCGCTCATCCTCTCTGCCACCACATCTCTGGGTCATCAGTAATGTACTTTCTGTCACTATAGATTAATTTGCATATTCAATAGTGTGTGTGTATATATATAAATAAAATTGTATATATATGGGATCATGAAAGTATGCACTCCTGTGTACATGTGGCTTCTTTTGCTCAGCATAATTATTTCCAGATGCCTCTATCTTGTTATGGGTATTCATAGTTTGTTATTTTTTATTGCTAAGAATTATTTGTATTGCTGGTATTATTCTGTTGTATGCATATACTATAATTTGCTTCTCCGTTCTCATCACAGGACATTTGGGTCTCCAGTGTTGCGCTACTATGAATAAATCCATCCTTTATGCGTCCTGTCCTGTTTTTCAGATATCCTATCTCGACCAGAAGTGAAAATCTCAAATTTACTATTTATACTAATTTTGATTTCCCTGATTCTTTCTTTTTTGCTTGCCTTTCCAGTTCTATGTTAGGATTTCATGAAACCAAGGCCATGCTAAGTGGGAATCCAGGGTTTGGAGGAAGGAAGGAACAGGGATTTAACAAAGTTAAACACACAAATAGTGCAACACACCCTCACTAGGATCCTTCTACCTGCGAGGCACTGTGCTTGGTGCCAATCAGGTATTAGCCATTTGCATAAGCCACAGTCCCCCATAGGGAATTACGGAAAGACTTCAGGACTTTTCTTTGAAACAGAGGATACCCCTATTCATTGCTTTTGTTCTTTGCTTCTCCCCCCATTCATTTCCCAAGCCTCTCATGGGAGCATTTCTCCAACCAGACAGCCTGTGTTTGCTGCTCGGAAGTTGTGGGTGTCTATGATCCTTCCCTGTTGCTATGGGCTTTCTAAGACTGCCTACTCATCCATTCAGCCCTGATTTGAGAAGAAATGATAAAGCCATTAGCTGCATCCACTTAGGGATGATCTTCTAAAACCTGACTCTTGTCCTCTTCTCGGCTCAGTTATGTGTTCTGTTTTCCTGAATTTGCTGATGCTTTATGTTGGGCACGCGGGCAGCTGTGCGGGCCTTGTTAGAGCTCTTGTGCCCTTGCACTCGGTTCTGCTACATTTGTGTCACATTTGCTACACAATGAAAGGCTGCAGCTCGGAGGTTCAAGGAAATGCCAACCTGTGATGGGTGTGAAGCTCTACTGTTTTATTACTTTAAATTGATTTATTATTTGCAAAACCACAATCCTAGTAAATATTTCATTAGAAGGTACCCCCAGCTTTTACCAGGACACTGATGATCTCTGCAGACTCCCAATCTGATCCGAGTTAATTCTTAGAATTTTGTCTGTTTTTTAATCTGCCAATGGAATCAAATAGCAACTCTAGCCAAAAAAAGGCTATATATTCCTTGGAGGGCTAGGCTGTGCCCAAAAAGGCCATCGCATATGAAAAGGAAACTCAGGAAATTGTTTAGAAGGAGTAGAGACAACCATCTGCTGGAAGAACCTATGAAGTATGTGGACCAAAGATACAACAAAGAAGAAAATTCTTTCCTTCAGTGTCACTAGGAGATGTAGCCCACATTGGTCTGCAGTTAGGACTGGAACCTCAACTGCTTTCCTTTTGTTTATGTACCTTGTCTGTCTCTTCCTTGAGGCTGAGATAAGACTATGTGGCTCACACACAGTGTGCAAGGCCACCCAATGGCATCCTCTCCCCTCCCAGACACCTTTGCACGTGCCGTCTCCCTCTGCTGAGCCAAACCCAACACCTATTTCAGCTGTTGTTTGAGCGCAGGTGCAAGCACTACGGGCAGGGCAGCCTCAGCGAACACTGGGTGCCGGAGATGCAGGAGGCAGGTGGGATCACGCGAGAATCCTGCCTAGACACTGCTGTTTGATCTCTCAGCGGTAGAGCTGGCTGCAGAACTGTCTCGTCTTCCCACCAACCCATACCAGCCTCTCGGCTTCTCTCCCCTTACTCTGAGAGCTCTTCTCAGAGGGAGTTTCAAATGCCTTTCTCTTTTATTATAGAAAAGACTTCAGCACTCTACCAGCAGCCGCCTTCCAAATTTGCACATGCAAACTTATTACTATTGCTGCCCCAAACTATGAGCTCTCCAGGCAGCAGATTCCAGCTGCTTCTGAAGGCATTTGGCCGTCACTCTTTGTGACTTATTCTTTCTCTTTGAGTCTCACTTTTAATCAAGAAGATTTTCAAAGTATTCTTTTCCAACACATACAGTGATTTTTCCCAACAGAACTCTGATGGTATGAATCTTCATTACTTTAGATCAGAGTTGAAAGGGCCAGTGCAGATCACTAAGAGATGGAACCATCAGTGAAACTTGTAAAGAGAAGGTTGTAAGTAGAAGGAGTTGGACCTCGACACAAGAGTGGACTTAGCATCGAGATCAAAAGGGAGACCATACCATTCATATGTTAACTGTTTCTAAATAAAAGCATGGCAGAAAGAGCAGGATATTCTTATCACATTCTACGTAGAAGTTGGTTATGATGATTTCTAAGTCATTTAGGAAGATGTCAAATCTGGACCCACAGCAGAACATGGGACAGAAGGTATGGAGGCCTGGGTGTGTGTCATGGGATAGTGGCCACCACAGTAAAGACAGTTCTAGTCACATGCATGTAACAGGCAAATGTGAATTAATACCATCGGGGTTGTAAGGCACAGAGTCCTTAGTTGAGCTATGTATTTAGGTATAAATCAGGTATAAATTTCATAAAAGAAAATTCATCAATTGTCAGTGAATTTGGATAACCATATATAGTCACATAACCACCGCTATGATCATGAAATAAAATAGTTCCAGAATTCCAAAATATTCCTTTTTGACCCCTTACAGTCCATCTTCTTCTCGCACACTTCCAACAATCACTGATCTGTTTTCTGTCACTATGGTCTTGCTCTCTGGATAAATGAAATCATACAGTATGTAGTCTTTTGTGCCTTCTTTCACTTAATATAATGCTTCTGAAGTTTATACATGTTAATCTGGCAGCTCTTTGAAGGACGATTGAACAGCTCTAGTATTAGGGGCAAGGAAATTAGATAGTTGACTATAGCTAAGGTCCAGGCATGAGATAATAAGAATGTTGGAATCAATTTGTTGAGGGAATGACAAGCAAGACCAAAAGAGAGAGAGAAAGTGGAGAGAATGGAAAGTGGAGAGAAAGTGGAGAGAATGAAAGTGGAGAAAGGAAGGAAGAGGGAAGGAAGGAAGGATCCACAGAAAGAAGTTTCCAGTAATTGCCTAATGAAGGGTGAAGAAGATGGGAAGTGTAAGAATGGTTCATCGTTTGCAGCTTCAATT
>PITA01032613.1:0-13755 GCA_004023965.1 Spilogale gracilis
TTCTTTTTGCAAAATCAGTGTCTGAGTCTATATCAAATAGTGTCCTGTCTCTCTGGACCATAGTGTATATTCCACTCCTTGTTTCTTTCAGTTTTTCATGCTTTGGCTTGAAGGTCCATCACTTAGATGACTGCCTCCATGTTCACATTGTTTCATCCTCTTCTGTCTCTGTAAAATCTCTCTCTCTGCTGCCCTTATAGATGGGTATATGTGATTGTATTTAGGGCTTAATTAATGCTTTATATGTATGTTATTGTATCAGAAATGTTTGCCTAACATCACCAAATGTTTTACATTTTCTTTTAGAAGTTTAATAGCTTTAGCACCTATGTGAAGTCTGTGATATATAATACATTACTTGTTACATAATATGTAATTTAAAATTTGAGGTTCTTTTTAAACATCAGATTTCCAATTTCCCTCTCTTGCTTATAATACTTTCTTTGCTGAACATCATTTATAAAAAATTGTCTTTACTACCTTTGAAAATCATTGTACATACTGTTTATGGATCTATTTCAGGGCTCTTGATTTTATTTTA
This sequence comes from Spilogale gracilis, assembly GCA_004023965.1. Classification (NCBI taxonomy): domain Eukaryota; kingdom Metazoa; phylum Chordata; class Mammalia; order Carnivora; family Mephitidae; genus Spilogale; species Spilogale gracilis. The sequence continues at coordinate 542 of PITA01032613.1, forward strand.
TTTTTTTTTAGGGCTCTTGATTTTGTCCCATTTTTCTAGATGTCTAGTTTTAAACAAATACTCTATTGAGTATTATACTTTTATATATCTTGAAATTAGTTATTATTAATATTCCAATTTATTGGTCGCCTTTTTATTTTGTTGATGTTTTTCTTTACTGTGAAAAAGTATTTCAGTCTGATTGGTTCCAGTTTATTTTTTCTTTTGTTGCCCTTGCCTGTGTAGACATACCAGAAAAATATTGCTAAAGGTAATGTCCAACAGATTATTGCCTATGTTTTCTTCTAGGAATTTTATGGATTTGGGTTTCAAATTTAGGTTTTTAATCCAATTTAAGCTTATTTTTGTGTATGGTGTAAGAAAGTGGTCCAGTTTTATTCTCATACATGTAACTGTCCAATTTTCCCAACACTTTTTGTTAAAGAGATTATCTTTTCCTTATTGTATATTCTATGCCAACATTTATTTTCCATTTCTATTTACTTGGAATATATATATTTTTTAATCACTACACTTTCTAACTGGCCCATAAATGGCTCTTTTTTTCTGTTCCATCATCCTATGTATTTTGATTAGAACATTCAGATCATTTACATTTGAAGTAATTGATAGGTATGCCCTTATAGCCATTTTGTTGTTTCCTGTTTTTTTTTGTAGTCCTTTGTTCCTTCTTTTCTTGTTCTTTCCCATATGATTTGAAAATTTCCTTTAGTACTATGCTTGTATGTCTATCTATCTATCATCTATCTATCATCTATCTATCTATCTATCTATCTATCTATCTATCATCATCATCTATCATCTATCTATCATCTATCATCTATCTATCATCTATCTATCATCTATCTATCATCTATCATTATCTATCTATCTATCTATCTATCTATCATCTATCATCTATCTATCTATCTATCTATCTATCTATCTATCTATCTATATCTATCTATCCATCATCTATCTATCTATTAAAGCTCTTTGGCTTGTGGTTACCATGGAGTTCACATAAAACATTCTAAGCATTGGGGTCCTTGGGGGCTCAGTTGGTTAAGCATTTGACCCCTGATTTTGGCTCAGGTCATGATCTCAGCAGTGTGAGATTGAGCCTGGCATGAAGCTCCATGCTGGTCCATGAAGCCTGCTTAAGATTCTTTCTCCTTCTCCCTCTGCTCCTACCCTACTGGTCATGCATGCTCACTCACTCTCTCTCAAAAACAAAACACAAAAGCAAAAAAACAAAATAAAAAAAGGCAAATAAAAACCATCATAAGTATATAGCAGTCTATATTAAGTTGATGGTTACTTAAGTTCAGATATATTCTAAAAGTACTACATTTTTACCCCCACCCATGTTTTATGTATGTGTTGTCATTTTTTAATCTCTTTTTTTTTGTGAGTCCTCTAGTTTTTAGTGTTACTGATTTTACTTTTGTCTTTCAAACTTCATGTTATCTTTATAAGTGATTGACTTATTACCTGTATTATATGTTTTCTTTCATCCATGATATATTTTTCTTTCATTATTTTCTTATTTCTCGTATGGCCTCTTCTCTTTACATCTCAAGAAGTCTTTGACATTTTCTGTATGGCCAGTTTTGTGGTGACAAACGACTTTAAATTTTGTCTGGAAATGATCTCTTTCAATTCTGCATGATAACTTTGCTGGGTAGAGTATTCTTGGCCACAGGATTTTCTTTCCAGCACTTTGAATATAGCATTTTATTCCTTTATGGTCCACAAAATTTGCTGAAAAATCAGCTGATGGTCTTACAGGATTTCCCTTGTATGGATCTAGTTGCTTTTCTCTTGCTATGGTTAAGATTCTCCCTTTAGGGGTGCCTGGGTGGCTCAGAGGGTTAAGCCTCTGCCTTCAGCTCAGGTCATGATCCCAGGGTCCTGGGATCAAGCCCCATGTCAGGCTCTCTGCTCAGTAGGGAGCCTGCTTCCATCCTCCTTCTCTGCCTGCCTCTCTTCCTACCTGGGATCTCTCTGTCAAGTAAATAAATAAAATCTTAAAAAAAAAAAGATTCTTCCTTTACCTTTGATTTTGACTTTTTAATTATTATCTTGGTGTAGAACTTGGCTTTATCTTGTTTGGGGCTCTCTGTACTTTCTGGACCCAGATGTCTGCTTCCTTCCTAAGGTTAGAGAAGTTTTTAGCTGTTACTTCCTCAAAAATGTTTTCTGCTTCTTTCCCTCTTTTTCCATTAGGACCCCCATAAAGCAAATGTTAGTATGCTTGATGTCCCAGTGTTTCCTTAATCTATTTCCATATTTTTAAAAATATCTTTTTGCTGTTTAGCTAGGAGATTTCCATTATCCTGTCTTCCAGATTGGCAATCTTTTCTTCTACCTCCTCTAATTGGTTTTTCAACAATTGTATTTTTCAAATCTGATTGGCTTTTTTTGTGTTTTCTCTATCTCTTTTTTTGAAGTCCTCACTGAGTTTATCCATTCTTCTCTCAAGTCCAGTGAGCATTTGTATCAACATTATGTTGAGCTCTTTATTAGGTAAATTGCTTCTCTCCATGTCATCTGAACTTCTGTGTGTTTCCATGAATACTCTTCCAGTCTTGAAAGGGTGGCCTTCTATAGGAATATGTTCTGTGTAGACTGTGTATACCTGATGGCTTTAGCTGGTCAGCTGAAGCTTACTGGTATGGTATTGGGGTTTTGAGGCACTCCAGAAAGGTGGTGCAATGGCAGGATGGCAGGAGTTGGAGTGGGCGCTGGGCTGTCGTTCCTTGGGGCTTTCTGTGCAGGATCTCCCTGGCAAGACAGCTGGAACTGAAGCAGGTGCAGCTGGGGTGTCATGGGTGCTTTTTGCCTGTGCTGTTTTGGCAAGATGGCTGGGTTTGTAGTGGGTGCAGGCTGGGAGTATTCTGGTATGTACCACATTTGGGCTGCCTGGTGGGACAGGTAGAGCTAAGGTGGGTACTTTTGATTCTGGAGAGAATTCCAGGTGTTAACTCTACTGTTTGGTAAACACTTTAGGGTAGTTCACTTATCAGTTAGTTTCCCTTTAAACTGTTGCGCTTTTTTTTTCAGTGCCTCAGGGCAGGCAAATTTGCAGTCTTCCTCAGTGATAGCTTTCCCTACTGAACTTTGCAAAATTGAGATTGGGGTTTCTACTGTCACTCTGTCTCTGTATCTTCTGTTGTTCTCTATGTGGTCTTTCTATTATTTGTTAAATAGAACCATTCAGTCATCCCATAGTTCTTCAGGAGGAATTGCTCCATATGTAGGTATAGATTTGGTATGTCCATGGAAGGAGGTGAATTAGGGTCTATCTACTCCACCATTTTAAACCCCTCCCTCTGTGCCTTGTTATTTTAATAGATATTTTTAGTTAATTAAAAATATACACATTAAGGAAGTTGTTTTCTAAGAAATGAGCATATCTAAAGGTGGTTTGTCTCACTTGGTCGAGGACTTTCAAAGAAGAATTGAGACACTTGAATAAGGAGGTTATATTGGTCTTATCTAATTTCTTACCACTGAAAGATGTTAGAGAAGGAAAGAAAGAGCCTTAAACAATAGCAGAATCTATCTGCTTCAAATGACAATCCCTTTTAGTAGAAGACCCAGATTCCCTGGCAGGGCTATTCAGGGAAGCATATGCTTACTTGAATCTGTTCACATCTAGTGAACACAGATTTTTTTTTTTTTTTGAAATTTTGTGTGGCTGCTAAAGCCACAAAGTTTAAATATCTACTTACCTTTTTGCAAAAAATATCTAATTTTATGGCTAAATTTATATCTGTTGCTGACAAATAGTTTTAGTTACCTAAAGAGACAAGAGTATGATAAGAGAAGAAATAAAAATGCAATTTCATTATATGAACTAAATATTTCATTCAGAGAGTTAAGTTCCATTTTGTCCATGAAGATGCTACTTAAAGCCTCATTAATTATAACTACAGACATTTTGGAACTTATTATATATTGGCTTGGATTACACTATAACTTTTTCCAGTTTCTATTATAAGCCTGAAGACAGATACTTACAAAACATTTGATACAGAGGCAAAATGACACTTGTATTTCCTATTTGTATTTCTACTCAGCAACAATAATTTGGCAGCCATCCACAGACAAAAATGTCTTTGTGGGAAGTTTAAGATCAAGATAGGAGATTGTGAAATTCTGGGTGAGCCAAGACCAATAAAGTCTATTTTGAGGAAGCAGACCTGTTCCCAGGTGACCAACTCACTGACTGTAGATCTAGATATAGACTGTCACTCTGTGGACAAGGCTACAACCCCATTTAGCTTTGGTCATGCCACTGACACCATTTACCAAGAGACTCAGCAGTTCACTCATACTTTGGGTATCAGGAAAGACCTGTGGAACCTAAGGGGACTTGTGGCCCAGCTCTTGCCCTTCTTAACTTCTAGTTCTGCCAGGCATGGGACACACCTCTCCAAACTCTAAGGTAAACCCTCTGGCCTCTGTCCAATCCAACTGCAGATTCTGATATGCCCCTGTAACTCAGTTCCATCCCCTCCCAGCTACAGTCTAGAAATGATCCTGCCTGCTCAGAAATTCACAAGAAGACACACTCATCTGAACCTTTGGAGGTAGGACTGCTGGCTTTGGTCTGAGGGCAGATAATAAAGCAGCCCTATTACTTGGTTCTAGCCCCTCTGAACTGTAGTCTGGGGCCAGCATTGCCTACCCAGGTTTCCACTAGTGACCTGCTTGGAGCTCTTCTAGGGACCTAGGGGCAGTCACATCTATCTGGAAAACCTGGTTACATGCATGCTATGAAAATTCAGAATGGCTTATTGAATGAACAAAAAGTATACAATAATATTCTGTCTTTGTTATTAGAACTGAAATAGAAATAGACAACAATACAATAATAGGTAACTTCAGTATCCCACTTTTATAAATGGATGGATCTTCCCAACAGAAAATCAATAAGGAAACATTGGACTTCAATAACACTACATATCAAATGGGCTTATCAAACACATACAGAACAGTCCATCCAACAGAGCAGAGTACACATTATAGTCAAGTATACAAAATATCCTGCAAGATAATCTATATGTTGGGCCACAGAACAAGCCTTAACAAATTTAAGTTTGAAATCATATCAAGTATTTTTGTCCACTATGGTATAAATCTATAAATAAGTAACAGGAAAATTGAAAAATTCACAAACAAGAGCAAAGTAAGCATCACACTTCTAAATCACAGTGGGTCAAGAAAGAAATCAAAAGGGAAATGAAAAAGTTTTAAGATAGACAAAAATGATAATATAAATGTCAGATCTTATGTGATGAAGAAAAAGCAGATTTATAAGGAAAAGGTGTGGTGATAAATGCCTACAGTAACAAAAAGGAAAACCTCAAACAAACAAACTTATTCCAAGGATCTAGAAAAAAGAACAAAATACTAAGCCCAAATTTAGCAGAAGGGAAGAATTAATAAAGATTAGAGAAGAAATACATGAAACGGAGACTAGAAAACCAATATAAGAGATAAACAAACTAAGGGTTGGTTTCTTGAAAAGATAAATATATTGCAAATCTTTAGCAAGACTGCCAAGAAATGAAAGGACTAGATTATAAATGAGAAAGGAGATATTACAACTAATACTGCAGAAATACAAAGAATTGTAAGATACTGCTGTGAATAATATATGCCAACAAATTAGAAAACCTAAAGGAAATTGATAAATTCCCAGAAACCTACAAGCTTCCAAGACTGAAACACGAAGAAAGAAGATTGAAATAATCAAAAGTCTCCCAACAAACAAAAACCCAGAACAAGAAACTTTCATGAATTCACTAATCACTTAAAGATTTGTCTTTGCTTTTCAAACTCTTCCAAAAAATTGAAGAGGTAGAAGTACCTGCAAATTCATTTTATAAGGCCAGCATTAACCTCATGCCAAAGCTAGACAAGGTTATTTCAAGAAAATAACATTCCAGGCTGATATCATGCAAAAATATTCAACAAAATGCTATTAAACCAAATTCAACAGCACATTAAAAGAATCATATGCAATGATGAAGTGGAATTAATCCCTGGGATGCAAGTATGGTTAAATATATGCAAATAAATAAACATAATGTACCATATTAACAAGGTAAAGGATAAAAGCCATATCATCTCAATAGATATGGAAAAAAAAACACTTGAAAAAAGTCAACATCAATTCATGATAAAAACTAAACAAATTAATACAGAACGGATACACCTCAACATAATAAAGTCCAAATATAATGCTACAGCTAACCTTCCAATTAAGGATAAAAAGCCAAAAGCTTTTCATCTAAGATCAAGAATAAGACAAGGGTTTCTACTCTCTCCATTTCTATTTAGTACAATATTGGAAATCCTAGCAGAGAAATTTGGCAAGAAAAGAAATAAAAGAAATCGGAAAGGAAGAAGCTAAATTTGTCTCCTTTTGCAGATGATATGATTTAACATATAGAAAACAATCAACAACCCTCAAAAGGGCACCTGAGTGGCTCAATTGGTTAAGCATCTGGCTTTGGCTCTGGTCATGATCCTAGGGTTCTGGGATTGAGCCCTACATCAGGCTCCCTACTCATTTGCAACCCTGCTTCTCTCTCTGCCTGCTGCTCCCCGTACTTGTGCTCTTCCTTCTCTGTCAAATAAATAAAATCTTAAAAAATATCAAAGAATGGTTAAAACTAAAATAAACTTGTCTAAATTTCAGGATATAAAATCAGCATATAACATCACTTGCATTTCTATATACAGTAAACAATTCAAAGAAGAAATTAAGAAAATAATCCATTTCACAATAACATTAAGAAGAATAAAATACTGAAGAATTTAGCCAAGAAGAAGAAGTTCTGCACACTGAAAGTTATATAATATTGATAAAAGTTGAAAAGACACAAATGGAAAAATACTGTTCATGATTTAGAAGAACTATTATTGGTAAAATACTCACCCTACCCAAAGCAATCTACACATTCAGTGCAATCTCTATTAAAATTACTAATTGCAATGGCATTTTTCACATAAATAGAAAAAAATCCTAAAATTAATATGGAACCACAAAAACAGTTTCAAATAGCCAAACAAATTCTGAGAAAGAAGAAAGCTGGAAGCATCACACTTCCTGATTTCAAACTGTATTACAAAGTTATAGTAATCAAAACAGTATGGTCCTGGCATAAAAGCAGACACATAGAGACCTAGGGAATAGAATTAAGAGCCTAGACATAAACCCATACATATTTAGTTACTCTTTCACAAGGATCCTCAAAATAAACAATAAAGAAATGGTAGTCTTTTCAAAAAATGGTGCTAGGAAAATTGAATATCCACATGCAAAGACTGAAATTAAGCATATTATCTTACATCAAAAGAAAATGGATTATATCATAATCAAAATGGATTAAGAACCTAAGTGTAAGACCTGTAACCATGAAACTTCTTGAAGAAAACAGGGGAAAACTTCTTGACCTTAGTCTTGGCAATGATTGGATTTGAACCAAAAGTATAAGCAACAAAAGCAAAAATAAACAAATGGGATTGCATCAAACAAAAGCTTCTCTATTGCAAAAGAAAACCCCTGTACAATATTTGTGGGAATGTAAAATGGTATATCCATTGTGGAAAATGTATAGAGATTCATCAAAAAAAAATTAAAAATAAAGCTTCCCTTTGTTCCAGCAATCCCACTTCTGGGAACACATCCAAAGGAAATGAAAGCAGTGTCTTAAAAAGATATCTGTAGTTCCATATTCATTATAGCATTATTCACAATATCCCAGACGTGGAAACAACCTAAAAATCCATTGATAGATGAATGGATGAGATGATGTCATATATGATGGAATATTACTCCATGTTAACAAGGAAGGAAATTTTGTCATTTCCATTGAACCTAGGAGATATTATGTTAAGTGAAATATGCTAAACATAGAAAGACAAATGCTCATTTGTAAATTCTCATTTATAGGTAGAATCTAAAAAAATAAAACTCATAGAGTCAGTAGAATACTAATTGCCCAGATCTGGGAATACAGGGAAGTGAGGAGATGATGATGAAAGGGTACAAATTTTCAGTTATAAGATGAATAAATTCTCGGGATCTATTGGAGCAGAATGGTGATTACAGTTAATATTATATACTAGAAACTTTCTAAAAATAGTGATAGTTTCTCACCACACACACACACACATACACACACACGAAAGGTAATTATGCAAAGTGATGGATATGTTAATTAACTTGATGTTCATCACATGTACACCTTTTAAAAATCATATAAAGTTATATTTTATTGAAACAATAGTTAATATTGAGCTAATTCAAGTTCAAACTCAGCACTATACAACTATAGGAAGTAAAAATGAAGCAAAATAACTAGTATTAAAATGCAGCAGCAGGGCCTCAATCCTCAAATGAATTCTTCTACATGAGAGATATCCAGATTTAGGGCTACCTGAGTGGCTCAGTCCATTAAGTATCTGCCTTCAGCTCTGGTCATGATCCTGGGATCTAGTCCTGTGTTGGGCTCCTTGCTCAGAGGGCAGTTGGCTTCACCACATGCTCTTCCTCTCACACAAACAGATTAGTGAAATCTTAGAAAAAAAAAGATACAACATTTTATACATTTATACATTTTATATATATGATACTTATGATATGGAAAAATTTTAAAAGATTTTATTTATTTATTTGACAGAGAGACCGAGAGCACAAGTAGGCAGAGCATCAGGCAGAGGGAGAGGGAGAAGCAGGCTCCCCGCTGAGCAGGGAGCCCATGTGGGACTCATCCCAGGATCCTGGGAGCATGACCTGAGCCAAAGTCAGCTGCCCCTGGAAATAAGTTTTTCTGTGTAGCATAATAGAGTGTTTAAATGAATGTTTAAATGTTTAAGCACACATAAGGCCTTTAGCACAATATTGGTACAGTAAAGAATTGTACAGTAAAATTAGTTTCATATAATACACTATGATTTGTATAGTATTTCGTATACATTATCTAATTTGATCTCCATATTAAGACTCTCAGTAAGAAATGTCCAATATCTGTAACTGGTATGATCTTCATGAATTTTATGTAAAATTATTATAACTCCTACAATGGCTCCTAGAACCAGAATTTGATGAAGCTATTTGCCAGGAATGGCCAGCAATTCCTGTACCTAGGGATGAAAGATTACTCCAAACTTCTCTGTGAAAGAGAGGAGAAGGCAAGGGGGCCAATGTTTAGAGATGAAGACCCTTTTTTCTTCTTTGTTCCTGTTTTTATTGGTCTTTTAGGATAATCACAACTCCTTAACAGTGTTTCTCAAGCACTTGATGTGTGATAAGGGATCTTACTGGGACTAGGAGGATCAGCATGGTCTATGAGTTCTGCTAAACATAGCCTAAGGGACAATTCATACATCTCCTAGACCACAGGGTGGCTATTTGGGCTAAGAGAGCTTCCGGAAGGCAACTCTCCAGAGGAATTCCTACAGCAGAGTGGTCACGCAGGCCTGTCATTCCAAAGGCCTCTACCCTTCTCTGAAACCTTCCCACACCCCCAGTGGCCTCTGTGTTACACTTTAGCAAGCCAAGTATTATGGATGATTTCATGTTTTACATTAACCCCAATATGTATTTGAGTCCAAATTCTGGAATATGTTTCTAAACATATTATATTAATGAAAATTGTGGCCCTATGACATAATTATATAGAATGTGATTTATTTCCTGAGATTTGAAAAAGAAAAAAATAATGTACCCACATCTTGTATTTCTCACAGGCCAAATTGTATTTTTACTGCGGAGGTGGGGGAAAATGCTCCTTTTGGTGTTTTGGATCACAAGGAAAGAAAAAAAAATCTATTCTTCAATTATGAAGCAATAATGATACATTATACTCAACTAGTTATTCAGAGCAACTGTATAAGCTTCTCTTTTATCAAATTCAGTGGCCAAAGAATGATTTAAATATATAGCTCCTTAAGAACTGGTAGTAGTACAAAATCTTTATCTTGATTTTTTTCACTTTAAATTTAGTAAGAAAATGTTGTTTTTAATAAGTTAGGAATGTAAGTTGCACATCTGAGTTATTTGTTCCAGAATGGAACTGTAGGTATTAGTTTACCTATATGTTACATTTTCTTTTCTTTTTTTATTACAGTATTTTATTTTTTTCAGTGTTCCAAGATTCATTGTTTATGCCCCACACTCAGTGCTCCATGCAATACATGCCCTCAATACCCATCATGAGGCTCACCTATCCCCCCAGCCCCTCCCTTCCAAGACCCTCAGTTTGTTTCTGAGTCCAAAGTCTCTCATGTTTCATCTCCCTCCTTGATTTAACCCACTTCCCATTTCCTTTCCTTCTCCAGCTGTCCTCCATATTACTCCTTATGCTCCACAAGTAAGTGAAACCATATGATATTTGACTTTTTCTGCTTGGCTTATTTCACTCAGCATAATTTCCTCCAATGTTCCATGTTGCTACAAAAGTTGAGTATTCATCCTTTCTAATGGAGGTGTAATATTCCATTGTATATATGTACTATATCTTCTCTATCCATTCACCTTGGCTTTTTACACAGTTTGGCAATTGTGGCCATTGCTGCTGTAAACAGTGGGGTACATTTGGCCCTTCTTTAACTACATCTGTATCTTTGGGGTAAATACCCAGTAGTGCAATTGCGGAGTCATTTGGTAGCTCTATTTTTAATTTTTTAAGGAATCTCCACACTGTTTTCCAAAGTGGCTGCACCAACTAGCTTTCCCACCAATAGTGTAAGAGGGTTCCCCTTTCTCCACAGCCACTCCAACACTTGTTGTTTCCTGTCCTGTTAATTTTGGCCATTCTAACTGGTGTAAGGTGGTATCTCAATGTGGTTTTGATTTGAATTTCCCTGATAGCTAATGATGACAAATATTTTTTCATGTGTCTGTTAGCCATTTTTATGGCTTCTTTCTCTTCATGTTTCCTGCCCCTTTTTTTGATGTGATGATCTTTATTTTGATTGTTGAGTTTGAGGAGTTCTCTATAGATCTTGGATATCAGCCCTTTGTCTTTAGTGTAATTTGCAAATATCTTCTCCCATTCCATGGGTTGCCTCTTTGTTCTGTTGACTCTTTCCTTTGCTGTGCAGAAGCTTTTTATTTTGATGAAGTCCCAAAGTTTGTTTTTGCTTTTGTTTCCTTTGTCTTTAAGGATGTGTCTTGAAAGAAGTTGCTGTGGCTGATGTCAAAGAGGTTACTGTCTCTGTTCTCCTCTAGGATTTTGATAGATTTCTGCCTCACATTGAAGTCTTTCATCCACTTTGAGTTTATCTTTGTGTGTGGTATAAGAGAATCGTTGAGTTTTATTCTTCTATATGTAGCTGTCTAATATTTGCAGCACCATTTATTGAAGAGACTGTCTTTTTTCCACTGGATTTTTTTCCCTGCTTTGTTGAAGATGATTTGACCATAGAGTTGTGGGTCCATATCTGGACTCTCTACTCTTTTCCATTGGTATATGTGTCTGTTTTTGTGTCAGTACCATGATGTCTTGATGATCACAGCTTTGTAATAAAGCTTGAAATCAGGTAACATGATTCCCTCAGTTTTATTTTTCTTTTTCAACATTTCCTTAGCAATTCAGGATCTTTTCTGGTTCCATATAAATTTTAGGATTGTTTTTTCCAGCACTTGAAAAATGTTGGTGAAATTTTGATCAGGAAGGCATTGAAAGTATAGATTGCTCTGGGCAGTATATACGTTTTAACAATGTTTATACTTCTGATCCATGAGCATGGAATGCTCTTCCATCTTTTTGTGTTGTCTTCAGTTTCTTTCATGAGTGTTCTCATGAAGTTGTTCCTTGAGTACAGATTCTTAACTTCTTTGGTTAAGTTTATTTCTAGGTATCTTATGGTTTTTTGTGCTATAGTAAATGGAATCAATTCTTTGATTTTCCTTTCCATATTTTCGTTATTAGTGTGCACAACTGATTTCTGTGCACTGATTTTTTATCTTGTCACATTACTGAATTGTTGTATGAGTTCTACCAGTTTGGGGGTAGAGCATTTTGGGTTTTCCATATAAAGTATCATGTCATCTGCAAAGAGAGAGAGTTTGACTTCTTCTTTGCCAATTTAAATACCTTTTCTTTCTGTTGTCTGATTGCTGTTGCTAGGACTTTTAATACTATGTTGAACAACAGTGGTGAGAGGGGACATTATTGTCTTGTTCCTGATATCAATGCCAAGGCTGTCAGTTTTTCCCAATTGAGAATGATATTCACTGTGAGTTTTTTGTAGATAGATTTTATGAGTTGAGGAATACTCCCTCTATCCCTATACTTTGGAGAGTTTTAATCAGGAATGGATGCTGTATTTTGTCAAATGCTTTTTCTGTATCAATTGAGAGGATTATGTGATTTTTTTCTCTTCTCTTATGATTTGTTCTATCATGTTGATTGATTTGCTCATGTTGAACCACATTTGCATCCTTCAGATAAATCCTGCCTGGTGCTGGTGGATAATTTTTTTTTTTTTTTTTTTAAGATTTTATTTATTTGACAGAGAGAAACACAACCAGAGAGGGAACGCAAGCACGGGAGTGAGAGAGGGAGAAGCAGGCTACCTGCCGAGCAGGGAGCCCAGTGTGGGACTCGATCCTGGGTCTCCAGGATCATGACCTGACCCGAAGGCAGTTTCTTAACCAACTGAGCCACCCAGGTGCCCCATGGTGGATAATCTTTTTAATGTACTGTTGGATCCTATTAGCTAAGATATTTTTAAGAATTGTGGCATCCATATTCATCAGGGATGTTAGTCTGAAATTCTCCTTTTTGATGGGGTCTTTTTCTGGTTTGGGTATTAAAGTAATGCTGGCTTCATAGAAAGAGTCTGGAGGTTTTCCTTCTGTTTCTATTTTTTGAAACAGCTTCAGGAGAATAGGTATTATTTCTTCTTTAAATGTTTGGTAGAATTCCCCAGGGAATCCCGGGCTCTTGTTTTTTGGGAGGTTTTTGATCACTGCTTCTATCTTGTTACTAGATATTGGTCTATTCAGATTGCCAATTTCTTCGTAGGTTTCCAGGAATGTACCCATATCTTCTAGGTTGTTTAATTTATTGGCACACAACTATTGATAGTAATATATGTTGATTGTTTCTATTTCCTTAGTGTTAGTTATGATCTATCCCCTTTCATTCATAATCTTATTAATTTGGGTCCTCTTCCTTTTCTGTTGGATTAGTTTGGCCAATGGT
>PITA01032614.1:0-13751 GCA_004023965.1 Spilogale gracilis
TCTCCTTTTTCTCCATTCACTTTCATTCCAGGCCCTGGGCAATCCTGTGGTAGGGGCAAGAAGAGCAGCAGCAAAACAATGTGGAAAACTTCAGGAGCCAACAATCTGAGGGTGGGAAACCTCATTTTTCTTTTGGTGGAATAATAGTTCCAAGAGGAGGAGCCAAATACCTCTCCCTTTTTTTCCTTTCCTTTTAAAAATATCCTCTCTGTCCTCTTGTCATTCAGACCTCAGATATGACTCAGTTACAGAAGTAAGCAATTTTTTCCCTTTAGATTTTATTTAAATTCAAGCTAATTAACATGTATTGTTAGTGTCAGAGGTAGAATTTAATGATTCATCTGTTGCAAATAATACCCAGTGCTCATTACATCAAGTGCCCTCCTTAATGCCCATCATCCAATTACCCCATGCTCCCACCCACCTCCTCTCCAGCAACCCTCAGTTTATTCCCTCTAGTGAAGAGTCTCTTATGGTTTGCTGCCCTCTCTGTTTTTATCTTCTTCTTTTTCCTTCCTTTCCCCTACATTCATCTGTTTTGTTTCTTAAATTCCACATATGAATGAAATCATAAGGTGTTTGTATTTCTGACTGACTTATTTTGCCTAGAATAATACCCTCTAGTTCCAGTCACCATTGCAAATAGCAAGATTTTATTCTTTTTGATGGCAGAGTAATATTCCATTGTGTATGTATACATCTTCTTTATCCATTCATCAGTGTACGGACATCTGGGTTCTTTCCATTGTTTGGCTATTGTGGACATTGCTGCTAAAAACATCAGGATGCATGTGCTCCTTTGAATCAGTGTTTTTTTTTTTATCCTTTGGATAAATACCTAGTAGTGTTATTTCTGGGTCTTATAACTTTTTGACAAATCTCCATACTGTCGTCTAGAGTGGTTGCACCAGTTTGCATTCCCACCAACAATACAAGAGGCCTCCTCTTTCACCACATATCTTCAACATCTTTTGTTTCCTGAGTTGTTAATTTTAGCCATTTTGACCAGTGTGAGGTGGGATCTCATTGTGGTTTTGATTTATATTTCCCTGATGATCATTCACCATCAGAAGTAAGTGATTTTTTTGTTATGGACTGACAAAAGGAAGCTTGAGGAACCAGGAAGTACTAGGGAGATATCTCAGCAGAGAAGGAAGAGCTCAGGAATTGGAGCCCATAAAACTGTGTGAATATCTGGGCTTTTATCCAACTGTGCATGTTGGATATGCTCCTAATTAGCATTCCAAAGACTATGAGAACTGAGCTAACAGATGTTTTTCCAGGTCCCAGATTAACCATTGAGTGATACACTTAAAGGGAGATCTGAATAGCACTTAAAGCCTTTGAGACCTGAACGGACCATAGAACACAGAAAGTAAGCTAGAACTTATGACTTACCCAGGTCAAATGCCTTAAACAAAACAAAACAAAACAAAACAAAAGATTCTCTCATAGGATCTGGAGTCTCTGAAAATATCCAGAATATAACCCATATGTACTTGACATATGAAGAACTATGAAACTCTCAACTTGCTTGGGAAAAGATCATCAATAGAAGTCAATGATGAGAGAATACAGACATTGGAATTATTTGATAAAGACGTTAAAACAGATATTACAAAAATGCTCAAAGGCGCAATCATGAATACTTTGAAATGAGGTTAAAATAGAAATAGAAGGGTGTGCCTGGGTGGCTCAGGTCATTGGGATTGAGCCCCAAATCGGGCTCTTGCTCTGTAGGGAAACTGCTCTCCCATTTCCCTCTGCCTGCTGCTCCCCCTGCTTGTGCTCGCTCTCTCTCTGTCAAATAAATAGATAAAACCTTTAAATAAAATAGAAAAAGAAGATAAAAAGAAGAATGAAATGGAAATTTTAGAACCAAAAAACCAATAAACAAAATTAAAAATTCACTAGAAGGACTCAACAGCAAAATGAAGATGATGAAGGAAAGAAATAGTGAACTTGGTGCCAGCTTAATGGAAATTATCCAGTCTGAATGCAGAGAGAAAAACGATGGAAGAAGTAAGGAACAGAACCTCAGAGTACTATGGGACAACAAAAGATTTAACATTTGTGTCATAAAATCCCCAGAGGACAGAAAAAAATCCAGTGCTGAAAAAAGTTTGAAGGAATAATGCCTGGAAACGTTGTATGTTTGGAGAAAGACACATACCTACAAATTTAAAAAGTGGAGAAAACCCCAAATATGGTAAAATTAAAGAAATCCATGCCTGATCAAATCATACACCAATTTCTGAAATATCAAAGAAAATTCTTGAAATAGCTAAAGAGAGACAGTCCATTATCTATAAACAATGATTCAATGCAATGATTCTCTTATCAAAAACTATAGAAATCAGGGGCGCCTGGGTGGCTCAGTTGGTTAAGCGACTGCCTTCGGCTCAGGTCATGATCCCGGAGACCCGGGTTCGAGTTCTACATCGGGCTCCCTGCTCAGCAGGAAACCTGCTTCTCCCTCTCTCACTCCCCCTGCTTGTGTTTCCTCTCTGGCTGTGTTTCTCTCTGTCAAATAAATAAAAAACCTTAAAACAAAAAATAAAAAACAAAACTATAGAAATCAAAAGGAAGTAGAACAATATTTTTCAAGTACCGAAAAGAAAAGAATTTTTAGTTCAGAATTCTGTATACAGCAAATATATTTTTCAGGAATGCAAGTAAAATAAAGGAATACTCAGATGAAGAAAAACTAAGGGAATTTGTATCCAGAAGTCCTGCTTTAAAAGAATTGCTAAAGGGAGCTCTAAAGATGAAAGGAGAATATTACAAGAAACTTGGTACATCAAGAGTGAGAAAGAGCAATTGGTAAATACTTGGATAAATAGACTGTTCTCTATTTGAGTTCTTTAAAATATGCTCTATAGTTGAAAGCAAAAATATAACGTTGTCTGATGAAGTTTTCAGCATATGTAGATATAAGACAATGCCTCTAACATAAAGGGATGGACTAAGGAGTTAAGATTTCTGTATTCCAATTGAGGGGACAAAGTATCAATTCTAAATAGATAGTGAAAAGTTAGGTATTTTCTAATTCTTAGAGCAACCACTAAAAATTTATATGAAACAATACTATTAAAGTTATAATAGAAAACAGAACAGAATGATAAGAGGAGTTCATGGGATTCTGGGTCACTCAGTCAGTGAAGCATCTGCCTTTGGCTCAGGTCATGATCTCTGGGTCCTCGGATTGAGCCTCACACTGGGCTCCCCGCTCAGTGGGGAGTCTGCTTCTCCCTCCCCCTCTGCCCTTCCCTCCCCTGCTCCTCTCTCTTACTCTCCTCCCAACTTGTGTTCTCTCTCTCAAATACATAAAATCTTTTTTAAAAAGGTGTTCATATATCCCCACCCCCCCAAAAAAAGCCGAGAAAGGTAAAATAAAGAAATGAGAAACAGAACAAATGGAAAAAAAATAGTAAAATGGAAAACATAAACCTAGTTAACATATTAATAATTTCACTACATGTTAAGTTCCCTCCCTTCCTTCTTTCCTTCCTCCCTTCCTCCCTCCCTCCCACCTCTCTTTTCTTCCTTCTTTCCTCCCTCCCTCCCTGCCTCCGTTCATTCCTTCTTTCCTTCCTTTCCTTTATTTCCATAGTTTCCATGGAATCCAGTGTAGGGCTTGAACTCTGACCCTGAGATTAAGACCTGAGCTGAGAGCAAAAGTCAGACTGAAGCAGCCACGTGGCCCAACGTATAAATTCCTTCAATAGGCCAATTAATAGAGATTGTTAGAATGATTAAAAAAATGTCTCAACTATATTTTGTATATTAAAAATGGTTCAAATATAATTATATAGGTAGATTAAAATTAAAGGATAAGAAAAGATGTGTCACATGAAAGTTAATGAAAAGGAAGTGGAATGGTTATATTAATGTCAAATTATATACTTAAGAGGAAAGAAAATGACCAGGGTAGGAAAGGGATGTTAAATATTGATTACATAAGGATAAAAAGGTCCTTTCACCATGAAGACATAAATATGTGTGTATATAGCAACAGAGCTTCCAAATACATGAAGCAAAAACTGCCAGAACTAAAAGAAGAAATAGACAAATAAGTAATTGCAGTCGGAGAGATGAACACCCTCTTCTCAGTAATAGGTAGAACCAATAAACAAAAAAGCTAAAAAACTCCCTTCACCAACTAAATCTAACTGACATTTCTAGAACACCTCATCCAACAGCAGAGTACACATTTTTTTTAAGTGCAGATAGAGACCATATCCTGGGTCATATATCAATCCTTAACAATTTGAAAAGGATTAAAATTCTAAGTATATTCTCTTAAAAAGAAGAGTGGAGAGACAATGTTTTCATGGGTTGGAAGATTCAACATAGCAAAGATCTCAGTTCTCTCCAAATTGGTCTATAGGTACTTTATTGGAGAAACTATGAGGATAGAAATCAGTACATGAAAAAAAATTCAACCTCATTAGCCATTGGGAAATGCAAATTAAACCATGATAGATATTGCTACACACCACTGGAATGGCTAAAATAAAAAATACTGATAATACTAAGTATTGACAAAGTTGTGGAGTAACTGGAACTCTCATACATTAAAAGCAGAAAATGGGTTTGGTCCTTTCTTATAAAATTAAACATATACTTATAATTCAGCATCCCCCTTCCTGGGTACTTAGAGAAAAGAAATGCTGGGTACTTAGAGAAATATGCTATGCATATTTGCATATTTATACTTGCCAAAAGTAAGAAACAACTCAAGCATCCTTCGATAGGTGAATGGATAAGCTATAGCACCTATATACAATTTAACACTACTCAGCAGTAATAAGGAAGAGATTATTGCTAGTGAGACTCATTAAAAAAAAAGAGGATTCAAAAAAATTTTTAAGATTTTATTTATTTATTAGAGAGAGAGAGAGTGAGTGAGAGAAAGCATGAGAAGGGAGAAGGTCAGAGGAAGAAGCAGACCCCCCACAGAGCTGGGAGCCTGATGTGGGACTCAATCCCAGCACTCCAGGATCATGATCTGAGCCAAAGGCAGACACTTAATGACTGAGCCACTCAGGCATCCCTGGATCATCCTTTTTTTGTAAAAAAAGTTTTTATTTAAATTTCCATTAGTTGCCACAGTGTAATATTAGTTTCAGGTATGCAATATGGAGATTCAACACTTCTATACATCACCTGGTGCTCATCACAAGTATGGTTCATCCTTTTCATCCTCAGCTTTAAACCATCCATTTCCTGGAGCAAAGATTCGTCCACCGCCATGTTGTCTCCATTATCTTCCAAGAATCGGGTCCAGATTATTATCTGCTTCAAATAGCACCCCCCCACACCAACCAATTTAATTTCCTACTTTTTTTTAATCATATTTCTTCTGAATTTCCAAGAGTTCTGTACCAAACTTTGGCTTCCAACTGACGAAATTCTCGCTTGTAACCTGAATAAAGTAATTGGTTTTTGGCTTCTTTGTTTTTCTTCCTTTATATCTTCTTTTTTCAACTCTTACAGTTTTTATTTGTTCTACTATTTTATTTACTTTTTCTTGCATAACCAATATTTAAGCCAAGATCATTATCATATCAAGGTTTTCCTCTACTTGTAACATTAATAATTTAAAAATGTCTGAGACATCTCATATTTTCAGGATAATACTTAATATGTGGGACAATTTTTATTCTTTATAAACCTGAGACTTACCAGACAGTTTTCCACTTTCTCCAGCCTTAGATTTATACAGTGGTGGAAGTGTTTGGATCTTCTGATAATGCTTAATAGGATCTACTCTATTGAAGCAGAATTTGGAATCAGGATAGTTCATTTAGGTTTTGGAAAGCTAGTTGTTAGAGGGCATGGATCGCCATGGAATCAAGCTGTAAAGGAATAGGAGTAGATGGACCACAGAATTCTTAGCTCATTGCACTGCTCCTGGATTTAAGTTGTCACCATGGCCCTTGCTGTGTTCCATCCATGGCTTGCTGATTCATGGACTCTGAGGACTGAAGTGGGGCATGAGGCCACACCATGCTTTCAGCTCTTAGTCTTACTTTTACTTTTTAATTTTGTGTATGTAAAACTTGGATACTTTGGGGTGCCTGGGTGGCTCAGTTGGTTAAGTGGCTGCCTTCGGCTCAGGTCATGATCCCAGAGACTCAGGATCGAGCCCCACATTAGGCTCCCTGCTTGGCGGGAAGCCTGCTTCTCCCTCTCTCACTCCCCCTGCTTGTGTTCCCTCTCTGGCTGTGTTTCTCTCTGTCAAATAAAAAAAAATAAAAAAACTTGGATATTTTTAAAGTGCCCTAGGTCTTATTCAGTTTGTAACAGAATACCACAGACTGGATGTGTTAAACAACATACTTATTTCTTACAGTTTGGGAAGATGAAAAGTCCAAGATCTAGGTGTCAGCATGGTTGGGTTTGGGTGAGAGTTCTCTTTCTGGTTTGCAGTGCCTTGTTTCTCTAACCTCACATGGTGAAGGGAAGGAGAGGAAGCAAGCTCTGTTATAAAGGCACGAATTGCATCATGAGGACTCAACCCTCATGACCCAGTTACTTCCCAAAGGCTCCATCTCTAAATATCATCACAGTGAAGATTAAGGTTTTAACATACAAATTTCAGGGGAGGGGGCATAAATATTCAGGCAATAGCACTGTGCAAGAAATAGATTTTTCCACTCTGAAGTCATATGGACAGAAGTATTTTTATTTATTTTTTTAATTTTCTGTTGCTAGTTCAGCATTTTGTTCTGGACACTTTCATAACTGATTGCATG
The DNA here is from genome assembly GCA_004023965.1 of Spilogale gracilis. NCBI lineage: Eukaryota > Metazoa > Chordata > Mammalia > Carnivora > Mephitidae > Spilogale > Spilogale gracilis. The sequence goes on from PITA01032614.1 coordinate 6,762, forward strand.
ATAGATATGGAAACAACTTGATCTACCCCATGCTTTATTAACATGAACATTCTGGATATGCCCAAATTCACTTCAGAAGAAACAACATTCTCCATGTGCTGGAATCGACTCTTTCTGACTTTGTTGCACATACTTTATTGCTTGGTTTCTTTGTCACTGCTGATATGTTGGTTTGCAAACATAATTTTTACATTGTTACCAGATAGTGACTTGCCTTGACAATTATATTAGTTTACTGAGACATAAACTGTGCCTTCCACTTTCTTATGTTCCATTAAATGTTCAGAAGTATGTTAGATAAATGCTGACATGCTGAAGAGTTGTAGAGATGTAGATATGATTCCTCTACCTGGACGCTGGCCAGTGAGTGGCCCTAGTCTCCTCAGCTGGGGCTGCTTCTATCCAAGGCATATGGACAGGGCAGAGATGGGGTAAAATGTAATATTTTAAGAACCTCAGTGTCAGTGGATAAGGTGAAGTAAAACTCATTCTCAGTAAATTTGATTAAGTTTGAGAGTCAGAAATATCAGAAGGAAAGAAAATATGGTTTGACCCCAAGGATAGTCAAAGGGGCAGAGTCTCTGGGATTCAGAGATGTTCCTCAGCTTAAAAAAAATCCAGAACCTAGATGTTTTTAAGTACGCTTACTTTTTTAGAGCAGTTTTAGGTTCATAGCAAAGTGGAGCAGAAAGTACCAAGATTTTCCCATATACCCCTTGTCTTCACACATGCATAAACTTCCTCTACCAGAGTGGTTCATTTGTTACAATTGATGAATCTATATCAATACATCTTTGTCATTCAAAGTCCGCAGTTTACATTGGGGTTCACTCTTGATGTGGTACATTCTTAGGGTTTGGACAAATGTATAATGTCATGTATCTATCATTATAGCATTGTATAGAGTAATTTCACTATCCTAAAAATCCTCTGTTCATCCTTCCCTCCCTCCTCCCAACCCCTGGCAACCACCCGTTGTTTTACTGTCTCTATAGTTTTGCCTTTCCCAGAATGTCGTATAGTTATAATCATAGAGTATGTAGCCTTTTAAGATTGGCTTCTTCACTTAGTAATATACACTTAAATTTCCTTCATGCCTTTTCATGGTTTGATAGCCCTTTGCTTATAGTACTAAATCATAGTACATTGTCTGGATGTATCCCGGTGTATCTCCTCAGCTATTGAAGGATATTTTGGTTGCTTTCAAGTTTTGGCAATTCTGAATGAAGGTTCTGTAAACATCCACATGCAGGTTTTTGTGTGGACATGGATTCAAGTCATTGGGCAAAAACCAAGTAACGTGATTGCTGGATCAGATATCTAGAGTATGTTTAGTTTTTTGAAAAATCACCAAAGTGTCTTCCAGCAGTGTGGATGCCCTACATCCTTGCCCACATTTGCTGTTGTTAGTGTTCTGGATTTTGGCCATTTTAATCAGTGTATAGTGATATATTGTTTTAATTTGCATTTCCCTAATGACATATCATATGGAATATCTTCTCATAAGCTTATTGCCATCTGTATATCTATTTCGGTATTGTGCTTGTTAAAGTCTTGGACTCATTTTTTTTAAAGTTTTTATTTAGTTGAGAGAGAGAGAGAGAGTGAGAGAGAGAGAGAGAGCATTAGAGGACCGAAAGTCAGAGGGAGTAGCAGACTCCCCGCAGAGCCGGGAGCCCGATGTGGGACTCGATCCTGGGACTCCAGGATCATTACCTGAGCCGAAGGCAGTAGCTCAACCAACTGAGCCACTCAGGTGCCCCTGGACTCATTTTTTAAAAGGTTATTTTCTTATTATTGAGTTGTAAGAGTTCTTTATTTATTTTGGATAACAATATCAGATACATTTTTTAAAGATTTTATTTATTTGACAGAGAGAAACACAGGTAGAGGGAGACAAGCAGGGGGAGTGGGAGAGGGAGAAGCAGGCTCCCCATCCAGGAAGGATCCCAAAGCAGGGTTTGATCCTGGGACTCCAGGATCATGACCTGAGCCAAAGGCAGAGGCCTAATGACTGAGCCACCCAGGTGCCTCTATCAGATATGTTTTTTGCAAATATTTTCTTTCAGTCTGCAGTTCTCCTTTTTAGTCTCCTTGCAAGTATCTTACAAAGAGCAGAAAATTTTAATTTTAATGACATCCAGTTTATAAGTTATCATTTTCATGGATCTTGCCTTTGGTTTTGTATCTACAAAGTCATCACCAAACCCTAGATCATTTAGTTTTTCTCTTTAGTCATCAGTTGGCTGTATCTGGACCTATTTCTGGGCTCTCTATTTTATTCCATTGATTTGTGTGTCTGTTCCTTCATTAATAATATCATACTTATGATTACTCTAGCTTTGATTACTGTAGTAAGTCTTGAAGTTGGTTTGCATCAGTCCTTTAATTTTCTTCTCCTTCAATATTGTGTTGACTATTATAAGTCTTTTACCTCTCTTCATATACCCCAGAATTAATTTGCTGATTTACACAATATAACTTGCTGGGATTTTGATTGGAGATTGTGTTGCATCTATAGATCCAGTTGGGAAAAACATCTGGACAATATTGAATCTTCCTATCCATGAATATTTATTTAGTCATTTGATTTCTTTCATCAGATATTTGTCATTTTCCTCATAGATTTTTGTATGCATTTTTTTAGATTTATATCTATTTCATTTATGGAGGTGCTAATGAAAATGGTATTCTGTTTTTAATTTCAAATTCCACTTGTTCACTGTTGGTATATTGGAAAGCAATTGACTTTTTAAAAATTGATTTATAATTAATATGCATTGTTATATTAGTTTCAGTGGGCATAGCAACTCAACAATTTTGTACATTAGTGCTCACAATTGTAAGTATAGTCACCATCTGTCACCCTGCAATATTATTACAATATTATTATTATTGATTGTATTCTCTTGGTGCCGGAAATGGTCAGCAATCCCTGTACTGATGGATGAAAGATGACTCCAAACCATGCTGTGAAAGAAAGGAGAAGGCAAGAGAGTCAATGCTCAGAGACGAAGACCTTTTGCTCTTCTTGGTTCCTACCTTTATCACTGTTCCTCAAGCATGTGATGTGTGACAAGGGGTCTTACTGGAACTAGGAGGATCTGTTTATGGGAAAGATACAATATGGTAATCTGTGTGTTCTGTAAGTTCTCTTAGATCACAAGGTGGCTGTGGGGCTAAGAGAGCTTGGGGGAAGGCAACTCCCTGCTGCATTCCTGCAGCAGAGTGGTCACGCAGGCCTTGGCATTCTGAAGGCCTGTGCCCTTCTCCAAAAGCTTCCCTGTCCCCCAGCAGCCTCTGTGTTACAAGCAAGATGCGTATTATGGGTGATTTCACACTCTACTTTAACCCCAACATCTGTGCTGTAACTTTTCATCTCCATGACTTATTTATTTTTTTAACTAGAAGTTTGTATCTCTTAATCCTGTTTGTCTATTTCACCCATCCTTCCACCCACTTCTCCTCTTCAAACACCGATTTGTTCTCTGTATTCAAGAGTGTTTTGTTAATTTTTTTCGTTTTGTTTTTTATATTCCACATATGAGGAAATCATGTGGTATTTGTCTTTGTATGACTCATTTCTTTCTTTCTTTTTTTAAGATTTATTTATTTGTTTGAGAGAGAGAGAGAGATTACAAGCAGGGGCAGCAGCAGGGGGAGCAGCAGGCAGAGGGAGAAGCAGGCTTCTTGCTGAACAAGGAGTCTGACACAGGGCATAATCCCAGGACCTGGAGATCATGACCTGAGATAAAGACAGATGCTTGGGGCGCCTGGGTGGCTCAGTTGGTTGAGCGACTGCCTTCGGCTCAGGTCATGATCCTGGAGACCCAGGATCGAGTCCCACATTGGGCTCCCTGCTCGGCGGGAAGCCTGCTTCTCCCTCTCTCACTCCCCCTGCTTGTGTTCCCTCTCTGGCTGTGTTTCTGTCTGTCAAATAAATAAAATCTTAAAAAAAAAAAAAAGATAGATGCTTAACCAACTAGGCCACCCATGTGCCCCTGTAAGACTTATTTCACTTAGCATAATACCCTTGGTCCAGCCATGTTGTTGCACATGACAAGACTGCATTCATTTTAGTGATATTCATCTGATACTCCATATCTTCTTTATCCATTTATCTACCAGTCAACACTTGAGTTGCTTCCATATCTTGGCTATTGTAAATAATGCTGCAGTAAACATAGGGGTGCATATATCTTTTTGAAACAATGTTTTTGTTTTATTTTGGCAAATGTGCAGTAGTGGGATTACTGGATCATATGGTCTTTATATTTTTAATTTTTTGAGGAAACTCCATGCTGTTTGCCACAGTGGCTGTACCAATTTACATTCCCACCAACAGTGCACAAGGGTTCCCTTTCTCCACAACCTCACCAGCCCTTCTTAGTTCTTGTCTTTTTGGTACAACCATGCTGACAGGTGTGTGGTGTTGTGGTTTGTATATATTTCCCTGATGATGAATGATGTTGAGCATCTTTTTATGTGTCTGTTGACCATCTGTACATTTTCTTTGTACATATCTATTCATGTCTGCTGCCTATTTTCTAATTGGATATCTTTGGTGTTGTGTAAGTTCTTTATATATTTTGGCTATTAAGCCCTTATCAGATATATTACTTGTAAATATCTTCAATATCTTCTACCATTCAGTAGGTTGCCTTTGTGGGTTTTTTTAATTTTTTCTGTTCAACATATAGTATAGCCAGCATATAGTATATGCTTTTTTGTTTTGTTGATGGTTTCCTTTGCTGCGCAAAAGCTTTTTAATTTGGTGTAGTCCCAATAGTTGATTTTTGGAAGAACAATTGACTTTTGAATATTAACCTGGTATTGTGCAACCTTTTTTTAACTGCTTATTAGTTTTGGGAGTGTTTTTGTTAGTTATTTCAGATTTTCTACAGAGACAATCATATCACCTGTGAACAAAGTCAGTTTTATTTCTTCTTTCCCAATCGGTATTTCTTTCATTTCCTTTTCTTTTCTTATTGTAGTAGCTATGGCTTCTAGCACAATGCTAAAAAGCAATGGTGAGAGGGACATCCTTGTCTATGTCTTATCTTAGAGGTCAAGTTTCAAGTCTCATCATTAAGTATGTTGATACAACAAAAATCATTAGGTTTTTGTTGATATTCTTTTTCAAGTTGAGGAATTTCCTCTCTATTCTTGGTTTACAATTTTTCTTGTTGGGTGTTGGATTTTCTCAAATGCTTTTTCTACATCTATTGATAGGATCATATGATTTTTTTTAGCCCCTGGATGTGATGGATTACACGAATTGATTTTCTAATGTTGAACCAGCCTTACATACCTGGGATAAATTCCACTTTTTTTTTTAAAGATTTTTTATTTATTTGACAGCGAGAAACACAGCGAGAGAGGGAACACGATCAGGGGAGTGAGAGAGGGAGAAGCAGGCTTCCCGCCGAGCAGGGAGCCCTATGTGGGACTCGATCCCGGGTCTCCAGGATCATGCCCTGAGCCGAAGGCAGTCGCTCAACCAACTGAGCCACCCAGGCGTCCCTAAATTCCACTTTGTAGTGGTATATAATTCTTTGGTACATTGTTGGATATGATTTGCTAATTAAAAAATAAAATTATATTTATTTATTTGATAGAAAAAGAATGAGAGAGAGCATGAAAGGGGAGAAGGTCAGAGGGAGAAGCAGATTTCCCATGGTGCTGAGAGCCCGATGTGGGACTCAATTCTGGGAGTCTGGGATCATGACCTGAGCCAAAGGCAGTTGCTTAATGAACTGAGCCACCCAGGTGCCCATGGGTATGATTTGCTAATTTTTCTGAGGATTTTTGCATTATGTTCATGAAAAATTATAAACCAAGAAGAGAGAGGAAATTCCTCAACTTGAAAAAGAATATCAACAAAAACCTAAAGCTAGCATCATACTTAATGATGAGACTTGAAACTTGACCACTAAGATAAGACATAGGCAAGGCTGTCCCTCTCACCATTGCTTTCATGAAAGATATTTGTCTGTAGTTTTTTAAAAATGTCTTTGGTTTGACTTGCAAAACAATCAACGTGATAGAACAAATCAACAAGAGAAGAGAGAAGAACCACATGGTACTCTCAATTGATGCGGAAAAGGCATTCGACAAAATACAACATCTGTTCCTGATCAAAACTCTTCAAAGTATGGGGATAGAGGGAACATTTCTCAATCTCATAAAATCTATCTACGAAAAACCCACAGCGAATATCATCCTCAATGGGGAAAAACTGACAGCCTTTCCTCTGAGATCAGGAACAAGGCAAGGATGCCCACTCTCACCACTACTGTTCAACATAGTGTCAGAAGTCCTAGCAACAGCAATCAGGCAACAGAAAGAAATAAAAGGTATCCAGCTTGGCAAAGAGGAAGTCAAACTCTCGCTCTTTGCAGACGACATGATACTCTATGCGGAAAACCCAAAACACTCTACCCCCAAACTACTAGAACTCATACAACAATTCGGTAATGTGGCAGGATACAAAAATCAATGCACAGAAATCAGTTGCATTCTTATACACTAACAACAAAAAAATAGAAAGGGAAATCAGAGAATCAATTCCGTTTACTATAGTACCAAAAACTATAAGATACTTAGGAATAAACCTAACCAAAGAAGTCAAGGATCTGTACTCGAGGAACTACAGAACACTCATGAAAGAAACTGAAGAAGACACAAAAAGATGGAAGAGCATTCCATGCTCATGGATCGGAAGAATAAATATTGTCAAAATGTCTATACTGCCCAGAGCAATCTACATTTTCAATGCCATTCCGATCAAAATTCCACCAACATTCTTCAAAACGTTAGAACAAACAATCCTAAAATTTATATGGAACCAAAAAAGACCCCGAATCACTAAGGAATTGCTGAAGAAGAAAAGCAAAGCTGGGGGCATCTCATTACCTGACTTCAGGCTTTATTACAAAGCCGTGATTACCAAGACAGCATGGTACTGGCACAAAAACAGAGAAATAGACC
>PITA01032615.1:0-13750 GCA_004023965.1 Spilogale gracilis
TTTGCTTTCCTTCTGCCACTGTCCTCCAGTTTGCCCCTCATGCACCACAAGTAAGTGAGACCATGCGATACTTGACTTTCTCTTCTTGGCTTATTTCACTCAGCATAATCTCTTCCAGTCCAGTCCATGTTGCTACAAAAGTTGGGTATTCATCCTTTCTGACGGAGGCATAGTATTCCATTGTATATATGTACCACATATAGAGGTCACAAATAGGCAGAGAGGCAAGCAGAGAAAGAGGGGGAAGCAGGCTCCCTGCTCAGCAGAGAGCCTGATATGGGACTCAATCCCAGGACCCTGCGATCATGACCTGAGCCGAAGGCAGAGGCTTAACTAACCTCTGAGCCACACAGGCGCCCTGATCCAATCTTTTTTTTTTTTTTTTAATTTTACTTTTAAGTAATATCTACACCCAGTATGGGACTCAAACTCACAATCCCCAAATCAAGAGTCCCATGCTCTTCTGACTCAGCCAGCAAGGTGCATCAGAAATGGCACAATCTGAAGAACAGAGAGAAAAAAAAAAGCAAATAAAATGAGCAGAGCCTGAGTGACCTATAGGACAGTATGAAAAGTCCAAGAGTAAGGGAGAAAGAGATTGGTAAAGAAAAAAATATCTGGGGCACCTGGATGGCTCAGTGGGTTAAAGCCTCTGCCTTTGGCTCAGGTCATGATCTCAGGGTCTTGGGATCGAGGCCCGAATCGGAGCAACCTGCTTCCTCCTCTCTCTCTGCCTGCCTCTCTGCCTATTTGTGATCTCTCTGTGTCAGATAAATAAAATCTTTAAAAAAAAAAAAAGAAAAAATATCTGAAGAAATAATGATGGAAAATTCTCCAAATCTGGAGAAATATATAAATTCACAGAATATATGTGATATATAACTATAAAATATATATATATATATTTTTTTATATATGAATATATAAACTCAAGAAGTTCATCAAGTCCGGGTGCTTGGGTGGCTCAGTTGGTTAAGCAATTGCCTTCAGCTCAGGTCATGATCCTTGAGTCCGGAGAATCAAGTCCTGTATTGGGTTCTCTGCTCAGCAGGGGGTCTACTTCTCCCTCTGACCTCTCCTCTCATGCGCTCTCTCATTCTCTCTCTCAAATCAATAAAATCTTTAAAAAAAAGTTCATCAAATCCTAAATAGAAAAAAAAAACTCAAAAAAGCCATGTTTAGGCATATCGTAACTGTGCTACTAAAAGGAAAAAGAGAGGAATCTGTAAGGTAAACAAAGAAAGACAACAGATTACATAAAAGGCTGGATCAGAATAGTTGTGGATTTCTCATTAGAAAAGATGGCAGCCAAAAATAAGTGGAACAATATCTTTCAAGTGCGAACAGGAAAAAAGGTATCATCACATAATTCTATATCCATAAAAAAAATGCATCCTTGGGGCGCCTAGGTGGCTCAGTCACTGAGCATCTCTCTTCGGCTCAGGCTGTGATCCTACTGTCCTAGGATCAAGCCCAGCGTTGTTGAGCTCCCTGCTCAGCAGGAAGCCTGCTTCTCCCTCTCCCACTCCCCCTGCTTGTGTTCCCTCTCTGTCTCTAATAAATAATTAAAATTTAAATTTTTAAAAAAATATTTTATTTATTTGACAGAGAGAAACACAGCCAGAGAGGGAACAGAAGCAGGGGGAGTGAGAGAGGGAGAAGCAGGCTTCCCGCCGAGCAGGGAGCCTGATGTGGGACTCGATCCTGGGTCTCCAGGATCATGACCTGAGCCGAAGGCAGTCGCTTAACCAACTGAACCACCCAGGCGCCCCTTAAAATTTAAATTTTTAAAAAATACATCCTTCAGGAATGAAGTGAGATTAAAACATTCTCAGATAAAGGAAAACTAAGAGAATCCCCCATGTAGACCTGCCCTAAGAGAAAGGCTAAAGAAAGTTTTCTGGGCTTTAGTGAAATGGCATCAGAGGAAAGCTAGGAACTTCCGGAATGAGAGCGGAGCAAGAAAGTAAATATCAGAGTAAGAAAAATGAACTATTTTTCTCCTCTTATAGACTTTCTTTAAAATGTTTGCAGTTGTGGGGTGCCTGGCTAGCTCAGCTGGTGGAGTGTGACTCTTGATCTCATGGTTGTGAGTTTGAGGCCTATGTTGGGTATAGAGATTACTTAAAAATAAAACCTTCAGGGGTGCCTGGGTGGCTCAGTCAGTTTAACATTAGACTCTTGATTTTGGCTCAGGTCATGATCTCAGGATCATGAGACAGAGCACCATGGTGGGCTCCATTCTCTCCTTCCCTCCGTCCCTCACCACCTCCCATTTGCATGCTCATTGTCTCTCTCAAAAAAATTAAACAAATAAATAAAATAAAATTTTAAAAAATAAAATGTTTGCAGTTGAAAGCAAAAAATAATTTATAATTGTTTGGGGAAGACTTTCAATGTATATAAACATCATGTATATAACAGCCATAATATAAAGGGGAAAGATTCTATAAGGTTATAAGGCTTCTATATTTATTTGAAGTAATAAAATATTAGCTCAAGTAGTCTGTGTGAAATTAGATGTGCATAATATCATCAGTTCTAGGGTGCTTGGATGGCTCAATCGGTGAAGTGTCTGCTTTCAACTAGGTCATGATCCCGGGGTCCTAGGATTGAGTCCCACATTCTCTCTCTCTCTCTCTCCCTCCCTCTCTCTCTCTCTCTCTCTCTCTCTCTCTCTCTCTCTCATGAATGAATTTTAAAAAATCAGTTCTAGAATCACTAAAAAACTTAATTCAAAGACATATAACTAAAAAGTGAATAATACATAAAAATGGAATACTGGGGTGCTTGGGTGGCTTAGTCATAAAGCGTCTGCCTTTGGCTTGGGTCATGATCCCAGGGTCCTGGGATTGAATCCTACATCTGGCTCCCTGCTCAGGGGGAGCCTGACTCCCCCTCCCTCTTCCACTCCTACCTGTTTGTGCTCTCTCTGTCAAATAAATAAGTAACATCTTTAAAAAAATAAATATAATGATATAAATAGGTTAAAAGTGAAAGGAAAGGTTTTGGAGGGAATGATGAAAATGGTCTGAAGTTACACTGTGATGATAAATACACAACTTTTTGAATATATTAAAAACTACAGAACTGTACACTTTATTTTTTTAATTAAAAACAATTTTTCTTTAAGTAGGCTCCACACACAGCATGGAGCCCAGTGCGAGACTTGTAACGATCCTGAGATTAAGACCTGAGCTAAAATCAAGAGTCAGTGGCTTGGGGCACCTGGCCGACTCAGTAGAGTGGGCAACTCTTGATCTCAGGGTTGGGCATGGACCCTACCTAAAAACAACAAAAAAAGAGTCAGATGCTTAACTAACTGGGTCATCCTGGTGCTGCAGAGCTGTACACTTTAAATGGGTGAATTTTATGACGTGAATTATCTCAATAAAGCTGTTTATTTTCTTTTTTTAAGATATTATTTATTTATTTATTTATTTATTTATTTATTTGAGAGAGAAAGCACAAGCAGGGAAAGGAGGAGAGGAACAGGGAGAAGCAGACTCTCCACTGAGTAGGAAGCCCAATGTGGGGCTTGATCCTAGGACACTGAGATGATGACCTGAGCCCAAGGCAGATGCTTAACTGACTGAGTCAGGCAGGCACCTTTCAATAAAGCTGTTTAAAAAATAAAAGATGGAAAAATATATCCTATGCAAATATCAAAACAAATCTAGAGTGGATTTACACAAAGCAAAATTTTAGAAATTAAAAAGCACATTTCAGAAAGTAAAAAAAATTCCCAGGGATAAGGAAAGATATTGCATAATGTTAAAAGAGTCAGTTCACAAAGAAGACAAAAGAACCCTGGATACATATACCCTTTAGAAAAGCGCCAAATACACGCTACATGAAGCAAAAAGTGATAGAAATGATAGGAGAAATAACCCACAATTACACTTTGAAACTTCAACACTCCTCCTGAGTAATTCACAGACCAAGCAGACAGAAAATCAATGAGAACATAGAAGACCTAAATAACATCAACAGCATAATCTAATTTATATCTCTCGAATAATCCAACAACAGCAGAATAGATATTATTTTCAAACGCATGCAACATATACCAAGAAAGATCATATCCTGGCCCATTAAAACAAGCAATAACAAATTAAAAAAAAATAAAATCATACACAGTATGTTCTCTGATCATTACAGAATTAAACTAGTTATAAAAAACAAAGATACCTGGGACACCTAGGTGGCTCTGCCTTTGGCTCAGGTCATGTTCCTGGGGTTCTGGGATCGAGCCCTGGGTGGGTTCCCTGCTAGGAGCCTGCTTCTCTCTCACCCACCACCTCATGCTCTTTCTATCTCTCTCTCTCTCAAATAAATAAATTCTTAAAAACAAACAAAAAAAAATACAAAGATACCTTAAAACCCCTACACGTTTGAAAGTTAAACAACACACTTAAAAATAACCCATGGATCAAAGAAGAACTGTTAAGGGAAATTGAAAAATATTTTGCACTAGACAAAAATGAAAATACAACATGTCAAATTTTCTGTATTGTAATTAAAGCAATGTTTAAAAGGAAATTTATAATTACTAAATGCTTCTACTGGAAAAGGTAAAAAAGAGAAATTCCAACATTCTCAGATAAACAAAATCTAAGGGAGTTTATTACCACTAGACCTGCCTACAAGAAATGCTGAAGAATATTCTGCAGGGTGAAATGAAAGGACACAGAAGTTAATTTGGGTCAGATGAAGAAATAAAGATCTCGAAAAGGTAAATTGTGCATGATTATAAAGCTAGTATTATGTGACAATAGTTTGTAACTCCATCTTTTATTTTCTACATGAAAGAGAGGATTTCTTGGGGTGCCTGGGTGGCTCAGTTGGTTAAGCGACTGCCTTCGGCTCAGGTCATGATCCCAGAGACCAGGGATTGAGTCCCACATCCGGCTCCCTGCTCAGCGGGAGGCCCGCTTCTCCCTCTCTCACTCCCCCTGCTTGTGTTCCCTCTCTGGCTGTGTTTCTCTCTGTCAAATAAATAAAATCTTTTTTAAATAACAAAGAATAACAAAGAAGTAGGAAATCTGACTAGACATAATTAGTAAGCAGACTGAATCACTAAAAAAATATATATATATTTCTAGGGGAAAAAAGCCCTGGACCTGATGGCTTCACTGATATACCAAACATTTAAAGAAAGACTAATATCCATCCTCTTCAACTTTTCCCCAAAACAGAAGAGGAGGAAATACCTTCTAACATTTTATGAGTTCAGCATTAAATTACCATGATACCAAAGCCAGACAATGATACTACAAGAAAACAAAACTACAGACCAAATTCCTGATGCAAGTAGACACAAAATCCCTCACCAAGGGTTCCTGGGTGGCTCAGTGGGTTAAAGCCTCTGCTTTCGGTTCAGGTCATGATCTCAGGGTCCTGGAATCAAGGCCCGAATAGGGCTCTCTGCTTGGCAGGGAGCCTGCTTCCCCCTCTCTCTCTGCCTGCCTCTCTGCCTATTTGTGATCTCTCTCTCTGTCAAATAAATAAAATCTAAAAAAAAAAATCCCTCAACAAAATACTGGCAAACTGAATTCAGCAGCATACTGAATGGATTATACACCATGATAAAGAGGTATTTATTCTTGGAACAGAAAGATGATTCAACATATGAAGATTGATCAATGTAATGCACCACACTAACACAATGAAGGCTAAAAATCATGATCATCTCAACAGATACATAAAAAGCATTTAACAAAATTCAACATTCTTTCATGATAAAAATTTCAACAAACTAGAATCAAAAGGAAATTACCTCAATGTAATAAAAGTCATATAAAAAAAGCCTGTAGTAAACATTATACTCAATGATGAAAGACTCAAGGCTTTCCAAGATCAGGAAAAAGGAAAGAATGCTGCTTTCACCATTCTATTTTATTCATTCTTTTCACCTTTCTATCAACATAGTACTGAAAGTTCTGGCCAGAGCAACTGGGCAAGAAAAAGAAATAAAAGGCATTCAAAGGAAAGGGCACAGTGTTTGAAAAATGACAAACAACGTGGACCAGCAACAAACTACCAACACTGTAGAAGAGCCCCTGGATCTTATTAGGCTCTGCTTGGATGAATGAACTTATGTGAAAATGAGAAATGACAGAGAACACTGAGGAAGATTACATGCTAATGATCAGCATTTAAATATGATATTGGGAGATATGGAAGAAAAACGTGACTACTATAGAAATTGATGAGGAAACATACAAAGAGATATATAAATCAACAAACTGGAGATGCTCTTTGGAGATTTGGTGTTGTACTAATTGCCCCTCCATTAAGAGTTGGCTGAAACAAAGAATTTATTATGTATGGACTATAGGAGACTTTGTACGATTGCCTCTTTATTTTTTATTTTTTATTTTTTAGATTTTATTTATTTGACAGAGAGAAACACAGCCAGAGAGGAAACACAAGCAAGGGGAGTGAGAGAGGGAGAAGCAGGCTTCCCGCCAAGCAGGGAGCCCGATGTGGGGCTCGATCCCCGGTCTCCGGGATCATGACCTGAGCCAAAGGCAGCTGCTCAACCAACTGAGCCACCCAGGTGCCCCCGATTGCCTCTTTAAATGCAGAAGACATTCAAAAGAGAAACCTGTGTAAATTTTGATACTAAGAAATGACCAAGTATTCTTCCAGTCCTGAAATGAATTCATTTGCATATAACTCAGAAATTCTTTTTTAAAAGATTTTATTTATTTATTTGACAGAGAGATAGAGAGCACAAGTAGGCAGAGTGGCAGGCAGAGAGAGAGGGAAAAGCCAACTTTTCCCTGAGCAGGTAGCCTCGATTCCAGGACCCTGGGATCATGACCTGAGCCAAACGCAGCTGCTTAACTGAATGAACCACCCAGGAGTCCCTAACTCAGAAATTCTTAAGCTATAGGGCATTTTTATTTTTTCCCAACCTTTCAATAAATATAATCACCAAAAAATAAAAATTAAAAAAGCCACCCAAATTGTGAAGGAAGTAATGAAGTTACCTCTATTCATAGATGAAATGATCTTATTTGTGTAAAACTCTAATGATTCTATTAATAAAAAACCTGTTCAAACTAATAAACTGGGTACCTAGGTGGCTCAGTGAGTTAGCATCTGCCTTTGGCTTGGGTCCTGATCCCAGCGTCCTGAGACTGAGCCCCACATCAGGCTCCTTGCTTATCGGGAAGCCTGCTTCTCCCTCTTCCTCTCTCTGCCGCTCTCCCTGCTTGTGCTCTTTGCCAAATAAATAAATAAAAACTTTTAAAAAACCTAATAAATGAATTCAATGAAGTAACAGGATACAAAGTCAACACTAAAAAAATCAGTTGCATATCTATGTACTATAATGAACAATCGAGAAAGGAAATTATGAAAACAATTCCATTTACAATAGCATCAAAAATAAAATAATAAGGAATTAACAAAAGGTAGTAAAAGATCTGTGCGATGAAAACTATAAAATATTGCTGAAAGAAAAAAGAAGACATAAAGGGAAATATATCACATTCATGAGTTGAAAGACAAAGTTATTAAGATGTTAATACAATCGAAAGCAATGTACAGATTTAATGCAATCCCTATCAAAATCCCAGTGACTTTTAAAAAATATAAACAGAAAATTTGTGTGGAATCTCAAAGGGTCTTGAATAGCCAAACAATCTTAAAAAGGGAGAAGATGGAGAATTCATACTTTCTGACTTCAAAACTTAGCACAAAAGCTACACTAATCAAAACAATGTGGGACTGGCATTAAGACAGCCATATAAACTTAATAAATTAGAATGGAGAGCTCAGAAAGAAACTTTTGAATATATCATCAAATGATTTTTGACAATGCTGCAAAGACCATCTGATAGGGAAAGAATAATCTTTTCAACAAATGGTGCTGGGAAAACTGGTTATCCACATGCAAAAGAATGAAGCTGGATCCTTACATAATACCATATATAAAAATTAACTCAAAATGGATCAAAGACCTAAAACTATAAAACTATTAGAAAACATAGAGTAAAATCTTTGTGATACTGAATTTGGCAATGATTTCTTGGATACGACACTAAAGGCACAGGCAACAAAAATATATAGAATAATTAGATACCAGGAAAATTTTCAGGGCAACTGGATGGTTCAGTCACTGAGCGTCTGTCTTCCTCTCAGGTTGTGATTCTAGTGTCCTAGTCCTAGGGAAGCCTACTTCTCCCTTTCCAGTTCCCCCTGTTTGTGTTCCCTCTCTTACTCTCTCTCTGTCAAATACATAAATAAAACCTTATAAAAACTTGTCAAATTTGTATATCAAAAGATCAAAAGAATAAAAATGCAAATGAAAGAAAATATTTGTGAAATCATATATCTGATGAGGGATTCATATCCAGAACATATACAGAACTCCACAACCTGATTCAAAAATAGGCAAAAGACTATAATGAGATACTCTCTCACACATTTTAGTATGTCTGTTACAAAGAAAAAAGGGAAAGAAAAGAACAAGTGTTTGTGGGGATGTGGAGAAATTGAATTCTTTTTTTTTTTTTTTTTTTAAAGATTTTATTCATTTGACAGAGAGAAACACAGTCAGAGAGGGAACACAAGCAGGGGGAGTGAGAGAGGGAGAAGCAGGCCTCCCGCCGAGCAGGGAGCCCGATGTGGGGCTCGATCCCGGGTCTCCGGGACCATGACCTGAGCCGAAGGCAGTGGCCCAACCAACCGAGCCACCCAGGCGCCCCGAGAAATTGAATTCCTGTACACTGTTGGTGACAATGTAAAAAATGGTACAGCTGTGTGTAGAAAACAGTAAGGCAGTTCCTCAGAAAATTAAAAATATAATTATGTAATTCTGGTTATATACTCAAGGTAACTGAAAGCAGGGTCTCAAAGATATTCTTGTATACGCATGTTCATAGCAGCATTATTCACAACAGCTAGAACATGTAAGCAATCCAAGTGACTATTGAGGGATAAATGAATAAGCAAAACATGGTAGAGCTATATAATGAGGTATTATTTGGTCCTACAAAATTAGGAAATTCTTTTTTTTAAAGATTTTATTTATTTATTTGACAGAGAGAGACACAGCGAGAGAGGGAACACAAGCAGGGGGAGTGGGAAAGGGAGAAATAGGCTTCCTGCAGAGCAGGGAACAGGATGCAGGGCTCCATCCCAGGACTCTGAGATCATGACCTGAGTCGAAGGCAGATGCTTACTTAACGACTGAGCCACCCAGGTGTCCCAAATTAGGAAATTCTGACATGTGCTACAACATGCATGAACCTTGAGGATATTATACTAAGTGAAATAATGCCAGTCACAAAAAGATAAAGACTGTATGATTCTACCTATATAAGGTACTTAGAATAATCAAAATCATGGAGACAAACAGTATTAGAATGGTAATTGCTAGGGCGTTTGGGGGTTGGGTAATAAGGATTTATTTAATTCATGTAGAGTTTCACTTTTACAAGATGAAAGAGTTATGGAGGCAGATGGTAGTTACAGTGTGCAACATTATGAATATATTTAATACCACTAAGCTGTATACTTAAAACTGGTTAAGATGGTTTAAGTTTTACATTATGTGTATTTTACCACAATAGAAAAACTGGAAAAAATAGAATGCAAAATGGTACAGCCACAGAGAGTCATAGTTTCTTCTAAAAGTTAAACATACATTTTCCATATAACCCAGCAATATCACTAGTAGGTATTTTCCCAAGAAGTTTTGTTTACAAAAACCTATATGCCAATGTTTATAGCTACTTTACTCATGATTGCCCAAATTGGAAAAATCCACATGTCCTTCAACTACTGAATAATATATAAACTGGTACATTCACAGAATGCAATAAGCAGTAAAAAGGAAAGAAATATTGATACAGTAAACACCCATGAATTTCTTATGTATTACACAAAATGAAAGAAGCCAGACTCAGAAGGCTACATTAAGTATGATTCCATTTAAATGACATCTGAGCAAAGAGCCCGATGTGGGACTTGATCTCAGGACCCCAGGGATGACCCAAGCTGAAGGCAAACATTTAGCTGACTGAGCCACCCAAATTTTTGCTTTGTAACACTTAAGTCTTTAATCCATTTTAGGGTGATTTTTTTATAAGGTGTGAATGATTAATCTGAATTTATTTTTTTAATATGGATATCCAATTGTATCAGCACCATTTATTAAACAGAATTTTCTTTCCCCAATTATCTGCAGTGTCAACTCTGCCATTTATTAAATCTCCATATAGTGGCACTTGGGTGACTCAGTCATTGGGCGTCTGCCTTCGGCTCAGGTCATGGTCCTAGGTCCTGGGATAGAGCCCCACATGGGGCTCCCTGCTTGGCAGAAGGCCAGTTTCTCCCTCTCCCACTACTTCTGCTTGTGTTCCCTCTCTGTCTCTATCAAAAAAAAAAAATCCTCCATATATATGTGGGTCTGTTTCTGGGTTCTTTATTCTGTTTCACTGGCCATTTTGTGTATCCTTGAATATTTACCTCACTGTCTTAGTTACTGTAGCTTTATACAAACAGGAGGGAGAGAAAGAATCTCCAAAACAAGTAAAGCAAAACAATATAGAGAAAATACATAAGTTCTAAAACAATAAAGCAGCAAGAAAATAATTACCTTAAAAGTCAGAACATTGATTTCCTCTGGAGAGGAGGAAAATAGTGGTGTTGGGGTATGGGCACATGGGACTTTAAGGGGTATAGATTCTTGACCAGGGTCATGGTGACAAGAATGCCTGCATTCCCTATGAGTCAAGTAGGCACCATGGAAAATAATTCAGCTTAAACTCATTAGCAGGTATACTACCGAAGAAGGCTGACTTCTGGAGTAGGAAATGAGAGGCAGAAGAGATTAGAGTCAAATCTCCTGTGTCAGCAAATTATGCTGTCCAGGGAGAATTTACATATAAGCATCCAAAAGAAAGTCACCATTCAGATTCTTTCTACACAATAAGGCAAGTCTGTGTGCCCCAGAGAAGCAGAGACCACCACCAAGGGGCAATTATAGCCATATCTCCAAAAAAGTTGGAAATGACTGTCCCTTATTTCCTTCCATGAAGACTTAGGCTTGGACTTAGGAAAGAAGTGGGGGTCTTAAGTTTTGAAAACACAGGAGGACTGGTGAGAAACACAGGCTTGGAAAAGGGGGTGGAGATGAGTCAAAGGGAAAGAAGGATAAAAGAGATTATCTCTTTTCCAGTTCGGGTCCCCTGAGTCAGAAGACTGACCAGGAATGGGAGTGAAGAAGCTCTGAATCAGATAAGATTGGAGTTTTATTTATTTATTTTTTAAGATTTTATTTATTTATTTGACAGAGAGAAATCACAAGTAGGCAGAGAGGCAGAGAGAGAGAGAGGAGGAAGCAGGCTCCCCTACGAGCACAGTCCTACGCGGGCCTCGATCCCAGGACCCTGAGATCATGACCTGAACTGAAAGCAGAGGCTTTAACCCAATGAGCCACTCAGGCGCCCAAGATTGGAGGTTTTGTTTGTTTTTTTGTTTTTTTGTTTTTTTTTAATATCTTATTTATTTGACAGAGAGAAACACAGCCAGAGAGGGAACACAAGCAGGGGGAGGGAGAGAGAAGCAGGCTTCCCACCGAGCAGGGAGCCCGATGTGGGACTCGATCCCAGGTCTCCGGGATCATGACCTGAGCCGAAGGCAGTCGCTTAACCAACTGAGCCACCCAGGTGCCCCCCAAGATTGGAGTTTTAAAATAGATGTTAGACTGCATCTTTTTTTAAAAGATTTTTGACAGAGAGAAACACAGCTAGAGAGTCCTAACACTGAGTTTTTTTTTTTTTAAGATTTTATTGATTTATTTGACACAGAGAGAGATCACAAGTAGGCAGAGAGGCAGGCAGAGAAAGAGGAGGAAGCAGGCTCCCTGCTGAGCAGAGAGCCTGATGCGGGCCTCGATCCCAGGACCCTGAGATCATGACCTGGGACGAAACCAGAGGCTTTAACCCACTGAGCCACCCAGGTACCCCCTAACACTGAGGTTTTGCCTCAGTTTGCCTGTCTAGACTCTGGGTTCACCTGACCTATGCCTTAAGTGGAAACACAGATGGATTACAGGCTTGGGGATGGGAAAACTGGTGGAGATAATGTTGAGCTCATTTTGGAAAATGATGAGGGTGAGAGCTTATGGGCATCAACTTCTAGCTGAGAAAAGAACATCAAGAGCATCAGACTACCACATGACAAGAAAATATGTCAATGTAAGATCTGAGAAGCTAAGTAAAAACCCCATAAACCTGAATTTGAACTGAAAAAAAATGAATATGAATTTATAACATATTTCATCTTAGGGAACTATTTCCTAGCTGTATCAGTTGAAAAGGCCTAGAAACAATGACAGTAGCAATGAACACCAATGATCACAAAACTGTGATCTCTAAGTATCATTTCCCATCAAAAGGAACAAGATATCCTTAGAAAAATAGCTGATTTCAGATCTGGGGTATGAAATGTACAAATTAATCCTGATAAATAAGGGGAAAGAGTCAAAGTTTACTTTGGTTTTCTCATACAAACTGTATACTCAGGAAACAAATGTTTGGTCATTGGAAGTTTTTCTTTCTGGAAGTATTAAGCTAATTAAAAAAAAAAAGAAGGAATGACATCACCATTGTATAATCTCTAATGAGTATGTCTATTTAGTGAACAACCATCCGTGGTTGCTCAAATCACAAAGAGAGGGGCACCTGGGTGGCTCAGTTGGTTAAGTGACTGCTTTGGGCTCAGGTCATGATCCTGGAGACCCTGAATCGAGTCCCACATTGGGATTCCTGCTTGGCGGGAAGCCTGCTTCTCCCTCTCTCAGTCCCTCTGCTTGCGTTCCCTCTCTAACTCTGTTTTTCTCTGTCAAATAAATAAATAAAATCTTTTTAAAAAATCACAAAGAGAACATCCAGACATCTTTTGCCTCCTGAAAGAAGTACATAATATCATTCATGAAGTAGTCCTACCAGAACATTGACCCAAAACTAATTAACTTCTTGACCTAACTACCAATTTATAAGAAATCCAGGGAACAGGGAGCATCTTGAATGACAGCACCAGGAGACTATCAGCAAATTCCAGATGGTTAGGAATTACAGGACAAATAACCCAGTTTCATCAGTAAATGCACTGCAAGTGGAAAGAGAGGGAGATCTATAAATTGAAAGGTTCCTCAATGGACCCAGCAACAAACTGCAACATATGAATTTTATTTGCATGGTGATTCAAACAATCTAAAAGAATTAGGAGACAGTCTCTCAAATAAACATAGAGTTGGCATATGATCAAGCAATTCCACTCCTAAGTATATGCCAAGAGAAAGAAAAACATATGTTCACCCAACAAACTTTTACATGAATGTTCAAAAGGCATTTTCCAGACTAGCCCCAAAGTGGAAACAACCCCAAATGTCCATCAATTGATAACTGGATAAATAAAATACATAACTCTACAATGCAATAGTCAGCAATAAAAAGAAATAAAATAGTGATATATGCTACACATGGATGAAGCTTGAAAATATTATGTTATGTGAAAGAAGCCAATCAGGGGGTCAAGATGGCGGAAGGCCAGGTGACCGCATTTCAGGGAGTTCCCTGAAGAGAGCTGAATTCCAACAAAAAAACCACTACAAGACCACCGTGAACACCCATGAAACCAGCCTGAAATGTGATATTTCCCACTTCTGGACCACCACGAGAGACAAAGAACATCGGCAAAAAGGTAGAAACAAATTGGAGGGTCTGGA
>PITA01032616.1:0-13747 GCA_004023965.1 Spilogale gracilis
GGGGGAGGGGCACTTTTAATTGAACCAAATGAGATTGGTGAGGAAAATCTCTGAGAATCTCAATTTAAAAATATAGAGTGTATACAGTTAATACACAGTTGACTAGCACTAGCATTTTTCTTTTAAGGCATGTGACCTTGTCCGTTCTTGAGTTTTCGATATTTTTATTTGGTTTAATCTAAGGTTTTAAAGTTATACTTAATAGTAGGTTTAGAAATTAATATTGAAAATAAATATTAACATTTTATTCTAATTTAAGTAATTTAATAGCCCAATATTTAAGATTAGATAAAAATTATAATTTATCAGTAATAATTTTTATTGAGTTTAATAGAAAATATGGAAAATATAGAATTTAAATGTATCTTTGGCAAAGACTGTATCTGGGCAATAGACTGAGCTCTAGGTGACAAAATATAGCTGTATATAGCAGCTACCATTATGAGTAATCTAACCCATTTATATAAAAGCTTTACTGTAATTTTAGTAGTTTTTGTTCCATTTTTTTCACCCAAGGAATTCTAAAAGGCCAGTTACTACTATATGAGTTCTCTTTAGATTTTTGACATTAAAAAAGGGATCCTCATTCTTGAAAAAGATTGAGAATCCCTGACCAAGTTCACAATGTTAAATATAATGTATTACCCAATCGCTTCATCTTGACTGGCTCTTTTCATCATTTTGTAGCACATGTGTCTTACATATTACTTACCTGATTGGCTAGAATCATAGCTTCTGTAAAGTAAGCAAGGGTAGGATACTAAAAACATTAACTGATTTGAATATGTGAACATATTTCATCACTCTGAAGGCACAGATTCACCTTAGACTTTAGAAGGTGGCTTTTCAGTTCCCCACTTTGTTTTCTGGCTGGCCACCTTCTTCTTAGAACCTTTCCTTATCACGTTGATTCACATGTCCTTGTTGAAGAATGTATTATAAAGCACAACCAAATTCTTCCATCATCGTTTTTAATTTTTTTCTTTTAAAGATAACTTGTTTCTGAAGTACCACTGGAATGATAAGTCCAAAAATTTGCCCCTAGATTCTTAAAAAAATTTTAGTTTGGGACAGTTATAAACTCTGCCCTATGTACTATCAATTTCCCACAATTAAATAAGTGTGAATTAACATTGAAATGGATCAAGTGAATGGAGATCCAGGTATATATGAATATCTGATGTGTGATCACCCTGGCAAAAATCAGTTCAAAAAAGGTGGTTTATTTAGTAAGTATCATTGATATAACTGACCATACTTCTGGAGGAAAATAATTTCAGGCACCCTCCTACCCTATGTACAAAAATTAATTTCAGATTGGTTATTCTAAACATTCTAAATATACAAGTCATAGAAGCAGGATCTGACTCACTCCAAAGCCACATGGTACATTTTAAGTGTTGTTGGATGCCATTGTGTTACATTTCCTAAAGGAGAAATATTTTTGTTCGACTTTTGATTGTTTCCATTTTGTTGTCATTATAAACAATGCTGTGATGAACATCCTTCTATATAAATTGGTAAATGGAGCCATGATTATTTTCTTAGAGCAGATTCTTAGAAGTGAAATAGCTGTGTCCAAGGATACTCACATCTTGAAGACTTTTGAAGTGAATTTCAAAACTGCTTTTCAAAAAAGCTATGTGGATTAAATAATTTTATTTTTTTTGGTTCATTCAATATCTTACTATTTTTAATGTTCAGAATGGATCATCATTTGTTAGAAGTATTGCACTTATGTTTTCTTTTTATATTGGCCAGTTTTTAATGAACTTTGGACTTCCTGTGGAATATGGAGTTGACATTTGTATCCTTTTTATCATCTGTTACTAATTAACATATTAATAAGCTCATGAAGAAAATATCACTTCTCTGATTACACGTAGTCTCCTCTACCATTATTCAAAGGGCTCTGTTGGGATCACAGTGGTAGAGTTCTGCTTTCCTTAGTATCCTTGTAGCCAAGGTGCTGAGGCCAGAAGCCCTCTGCCCTCGTGGTCTCTGAATTCTGTCTCCTGGCAAAGCTGTGGCCACATATGATTTTTCTTGCACTCCATTATCTACCCAGTGGAAGTGCATTATATTTCCAAGTTGTATAAAAACATGTACTGTCTTAAGATTCCTGTGTTTTGTTATCTTCATGCATATATTTCTTTTTGACAGAATCTAGAATTTACTGGATTAATTCTGATTTCTATGAATTCTAATCTTCCTGGGAGGAAGCATTCTCTTTGTGGAAGCTGCCATAAGGTTGATACAGTGTTCTTTATTTTTCTTCCACATCCTTTTTGTACCTTCATCTGCAACCAACAAGAGACAGTGTTCAAATAATGACATTCCATGACTTACTTCATGTACATTGAATTCCTTTTGAGTTGCCATTTTACTTAAAATTTTAAAATAATATATTGTGCTAAGTGTTATCCCTTGTGGCGAAGGAAAATAAAGTTCTTTTCAGAGCAGGGAGTTTTATGTCCTACAGTATTCTTTGTGAAATAGGGTGGAGGCACGTCGTCAATCGTAGTGCACTTCAGACTGAATTTAGGGCGGCTGTATCCTGTGATCAGAGTTACCTGGTCTCTGGGCAGTGGGGGGCAGGTGTTGGTTTTTACTTTTTAGCTCAGACTTAGCCTACTGTACTACAAGGTGAAAAGTACAGGCATTGTTTAAGCTGGCTGTGATTAATAACACTGTCGATCTTTCTGTAAACTGTTTTATTAATGCACACTAAGGCATTGTTTTTTTTAGTGTTGTCCTTCTCTTCACTGCAGACCAATTAATATGCAAAGACAGACTGGAATCATGACTTATTTTTCTTTGCATAGGCTAGTTAAATTTAGCCAGGATGGAAAAAATCCTACTTCAGTGCGTGTAACACTAAAACAAAACAATGCAGCTTCATTTATAGTCTCCTGAAATCTGCATCCAAAAACATATATTTAGATATATACAAAACATAGTGTTTGCTTAACATCAGAACAGTTATCACGATAATGATATTTGTAAAGTCAATGTGCATTTTTAGCTTTACATTTGAATATATATACATGCATATGTATCTTAAAATATGTATGTATATCAGCATGTATGTCTATATATTGAGATAACACAGATTACCAATGATTTATTTGAAAGGCTGCAAATTTTTGGTATCTTGCAGTGTTTAAATAAACCCACAATATATCAGCGCCTGGGATTTTTTCTTTAACCTTTATATTTTACTTCTTTGCTTTTTCTTTCTTTTTCTAATGTACTCTTCAGATGAATTTGTATACTCAAAATCAGTGTTCTATGGCAAAAAGAAAATTAGGGTATTGTGCATGTTACCAGGGATTAAGTTGGAGTAGTCCGGAGGACCACTTCATTAGAGCACCAGTCTCACGTCCCTCCACCCACAGAACCTCTCTTTAGTTATTGCTGGATACTTACTATTATGTCTTCCTTGATTTTTGGGAGAGTGTTAATTAGAATACCTCTTTGCCTATCTATGACATAATAGTTTGATTTTCCTCCATCCTTATACTTTATAGGCAGCTACTAAAGGTGAATTTCTAGAACACATAGAACAAGTTAGGGATTCTCTTGTACTGACTATATCCACTTGACAGATAGATGTGTTCAGAAACTTTCTGTAGTCATTAAAATCTAAGGTAAAATTTGAAAGGCTTTGTGTGATATTAATATTACTATGGCAAGTGATGGCTTAAGAAAGAAAAGATTGCTTCTAAGACCTCTTGTAATATTTTTTTCTATTTTCATTTTTTAAGGCTTTATTTTTTTTATTTATTTGACAGAGAGAGAGAGATAGCAAGAAGAGGAACACAAGCAGGGGGAGTGGGAGAGGGAGAAGCAGGCTTCCTGCCGAGCAGGGAGCCCAATGTGAGGCTTGATCCCAGACCCTGGGATCATGACCTGAGCTCAAAGCAGACCCTTAAAGACTGAGCCACCCAGGGGCCCCTCTGTTGTCATGTTTTGTTTTGTTTTTTTTAATTTTAATATATATTTTATTAACAATATCTATCATCCTCTGTATTAATCTAGTTAATACAGGTGAGTAAATTACATTTTTTATTTCTTTACTCATTATTTTTGTCTTTTCTTTTTTTTCTTCTAATTTCTAATTATTATTTTTTTTATTGTTACTTAAATTTTTTTTCCAGTGTTCCAAGATTCTACTGTCATGCTTTGATATTTCTTGGAAATGTTTTACTCTATAATAGGTTTTTATAATTTTTTGCAATATTGCTCAAAAGCCTAGTTGAAATGAACATAGTCATATTTTAAACCTTCATTTACCATTCATAATTGTTAAAAGTAGTAAAGGTTAAAGTAAATTATGCAGTAATTTATATAATAATTTGGATAAACTCAGCCAGCTTTTAACAATTTTATTTTAGCAGGGTAAGAGAAAGAACAACCTATTTAATAACTTTACCTACTTTCACATCATTGAAACTAAATTTTTTGTTTAAAACTTTATCCTCTTTGTTCTTTTTTATTTTATTTATTATAGCAGTTGTTGGCCAAGAGTAGATGTTTTTAAGAGGTATAATCTGAGCCAAAAAAATAAGAAAAAGACACATCTGTTTTGATGATGCAATATTTATTAATATAGGTCATATTACTTTACTATATCAGCACCTGATGGGTATGTGAATTATTTAAAATGAGCATCTGTGTACTATTTTATGATACTTGAAATAAAATGATATTTTAATATTCATATGTAATACAATCTGCCAAGATTATCCTGGTAAAAGTTTTCAAATTCAAATGGAAGTCAGCTGCAGTGTTTCTCCCTCACATTATAGGTCAAGCAAGCCTAAAGTTGGACACAACCTTCACTGAAGTTTTCTTGCTTCAAAAATGGGATAATTATGTATATATTTATATACCATTATGCTAATAATTTTCAAGTCAGTTAAACTTCCAGCTTGCTTGCATGCCTTCTCTGTCCTTTTTTTCTGGGATTAATGCTACCCAAAAATAAAACCAGAAACATCAATTTAGCTGACCTCACTTTCCCCCTAAATTTGGAAGTTTTATATAACAGACAAGTTTTTGTCTAGAAAATTTTTCTCAGTGGAATTATTTAGACCTAGAAATTGTGAATTTTGTCATCGAACTTTAAAAAACTCTTAATCTAATTGAAAAAAATTGAGTATTAGTTTCCTTCAGGTTTCAGTTTGATACAACTCCTAAAGTTAAGATGGGATTTTCCGGTGAGTTGAAAGCAAGGCCCAGGGCCTCAGGATCCCTCTGTTGGATGCATGTTCTTGGGGCCCCTCCATTTTCCAGAGGCTGCTGGATTGTTACCCACCTCTTTGCCCCTCACATCTTAGCTGACCCAGTCTGAAAGGAAGGCAGAATTTGCCAGTATGTTAGTTCATGATACATATTTCTCTCTTTACAAATAATTATGTTCATTTTGCTGGATCTCATTTCAGAGAGCTCCTTTCTGTTGAGTGGATTCCAAGCAATGTTTCTGAGCTAGACTGACCACAGGGTAGGATCTTAACCTTATTCATGACTGTGAATCATATGAAGCTGTTTATCTTAGCTGTCATGCAGTTCACTAATTAGGTCAGTCTATGGGTTAAGGGAAATGAAAGACTGAAATAATGATTGCGTTCTCAGAACAAAGCCCAGTCATTTTGTTCTATCTCATAAACCCAGAAAGGGAAGATTGGTTTAGACCTTGCTGTAGCATTCATCATCTTCCTCACTGTGTCTGAAGATTGTGCAGAAGGTATTAAATAAGTACCTTTAGAGTGATAAGGTACACATTTAGATTATACCTCTTTTTAAAACATTTTTTATCCTCAAAGTAAAACCTGTTAATTGCAGAACATTTGGAAGACAGAGAAAAAAATAAAAGAGGAAAATTTAAAAGTACCCATCATCCTACCGTCTAGAAGTATAATTATTTAATGGATTTCCTTCTGGCCTTTTCGTACGTTTTATTTCACAAAATTTAATTATTGCTTTCTATTGTATGACTGTAGCTGATATTTTCTGAGTGCTTATTTCATAGAAGAGGGTGAGCTAAGAGCTTTACATGTGGTGGCTATTTCGTGT
The DNA here is from genome assembly GCA_004023965.1 of Spilogale gracilis. Classification (NCBI taxonomy): domain Eukaryota; kingdom Metazoa; phylum Chordata; class Mammalia; order Carnivora; family Mephitidae; genus Spilogale; species Spilogale gracilis. Next base: position 6,079 of record PITA01032616.1, read on the forward strand.
TCACTGCTGTCTATGAGACTGTTATGTTCCAGTGATGAATCTGAGAATTAAATTAGAAACTTGTGACTTCTAGTCTGGATAAGAGAGCATAGATCTGTTTCTCTGTCCTCCTATTTACTAAGTACAGCTATAAACCCTAGAAATAATGCAGGAGTTGAAAAAGGAGGGCTCTGAAAGGTTGGGACCTTTGCGACCTTTGCACTGAAGGAACCATACTGTGGCACGGCCTGTCACATTCCCCTAGCCAGGAGGAACCAGCCAAACCTGGCATTTCTTGACCCCTAAACTAGCAACAGAAGGCAGCTCAGGTGGGCCCCCCTCCTTCCTTGGGCTGACAGGAGTAAGCCTGGCACCAGCAGCAAGAGAGAGGAATAGGAGCCCCTCCACCATTTAGCAGCCAGGGTATATTATCTCCTTTCTTGCTGGGCCTGCGATACTTCTTACTGAGAGACTCCTGGGCATCTGATAGTTCCTGCTGTAGGATACCACCACCAGAAATGGCCCAGTCCTTTCCTGCCTAGATACACTAGGTGGTCAGGAAGTATAGGTAAGGGGGATCCTGTCACAGTAAGTATTGGGCCAGGGCAGCCTTCTCCAGCCTGTGGGCCTGATCACCAACCCCCTTTACTCTGAGAGACATGGGGCAGCCAGGCTTGGGGAAACTCCTTCGACCCTCTCAAGCAGCACCAGCAGGACCCTAGAGAGTCCCATCAGCACCAGATAAATAAAGCAGACCAAAAGGACACTACACTGTAAAGGCCATGAAAATTAGGCTGTCTTTGGAACTACAGCCCACAGAAGTAGGCCAGGACCTTGATGCTGAAGCAAGAGAGGGTGATGGTCTAAACAGAAAATCACCCAGGTTACAGAAGAACCGAACAACCCAGTCAACAATAGGGTTTAACTGGCATTTCTAAAACAGACCACCCAACAGTAACAGAATTTGTGGGACACTTGCTAAGGTGGAGCTTTTCCTGGGCTGTAGGGCAGACTTCAGCTCCTTTAAAACAGTTGAAGTCATGGCGGCGCCTGGGTGGCTCAGTTGGTTAAGCCACTGCCTTCGGCTCAGGTCATGATCCCGGAGACCCGGGATCGAGCCCCACATCGGGCTTCCTGCTCGGCGGGAAGCCTGCTTCTCCCTCTCTCACCCCCCCTGCTTGTGTTCCCTCTCTGGCTGTGTTTCTCTCTGTCAAATAAATAAAATCTTAAAAATAAAAAAATAAAAAAATAAAACAGTTGAAGTCAGGCAGGGTGTGTTCTCTGACACACTGTGAATGAGCAGTCAGTAAGAGAAGGACAACAGGAAAACCTTGAGACAGGTAAAAGTGAGGTCACACACTTGTAAATAATACATGGGTCAAAGAGATCTTAAAGGAAATACAAAATACTAAAAGCAAATGGAAATGGAAACACATCATATTAAAGTATGGGCCATGCGACTAACATAGTTCAGAAAGGAAAACTTATAGTACTAAATTTTACATAAAAACTGATGAAAGGTCTCAAATCAATAATCTAAATTTCTACCTCAAGAAATTTAGAAAAGAAGAACAAAGAAACCCAAACAAAGAACCCCAAAGTAAGCAGAAGGAAGAAAATAATAAAAAGCCGAAGCCAATGAAATTGAAAGTAGGGAAAAAAATGAAAATCAAAGAAGCAAAAACTTCTTTAAAAAAAATTCAGTATAGTTGATAAGCCCTCTAGCAAGACTAAGAAGGACAGAGCACACAAATCATTTAATATCAGGAATGAAATGGGATAACACTACAGATCCTGAAGCCATTAAAAGAATAATAAGGAGCAGTATTATCCCCATGTATTTGCCAAGAAGAAATGGACAATTTGTCTAGAACTACAAACCACCACAACTCAAACAAGGTGCGATAGATGATCTCAAGTGTTTTCTAATCATCAAGGAGATGGATGGGGGAAGTGGCAGTGGTTACGGAGGAACAATGCCAAGGACTCTTGTCATGATGGTCACATGAGGTGACACACGTGCAGAAATTGTGTAGAGTCACACACACACATTCATAAATATAAGCCAGACTGGGGAATCTGAGTAAAAACAGTGGACTATATCCATGTAAGTCTGGGTCCCAATGTCCTACTATAGTTTTGCAGAATGTTACTATTGCAGGAAACTGAGGAAAGCTACTCAAAATCTCTATTATTTCTTTTTTTTTTAAAGATTTTATTTATTTATTTGACAGAGAGAAAGATCACAAGTAGGCAGAGAGGCAGGCAGAGAGAGCAGAGGAAACAGGCTCCCTGCTGAGCAGAGAGCCCGACGCGGGCCTCGATCCCAGGACCCTGAGATCATGACCTGAGCTGAAGGCAGAGGCTTAACCCTCTGAGCCACCCAGGCACCCGAAAATCTCTATTATTTCTTACAAATGCATGTGAATCTACAATGATCTCTGTAAGATTTTCAATTTTTTAAAAAAGCTAACAACTTGTTGCTTTAGGAGTTGAACCCTGACAGTGATTCCACACCCTGTGTTCTCAGTGGCACATGTGCGTTGCCATGTTACTCTGAGATCTTGCATTGCTAATAGTTTCATGCAATCACATGTGAATCCTCCAATGTGTAAACATTAAAGTGTGTGTATGTATATCTGTGCGTGCATATGTATCTTTCCTTTATCTTTTTTTTCTTGTCATTATTCTTTTTTTATTGTTACTTAAATTAATTTTCAGTGTTCCAAGATTCATTCCCCATTCCCCACACCCAGTGCTCTATGCAATAGGTGCCCTCAGTACCCACCACCAGCCTCTTCCATCCCCCCACTCCCTCCCTCCAAGTCCCTCAGTTTGTTTCTGTGTCCAAAGTCTCTCTTGTTTGGTTTCTGTCCCTGAATTATCCTACTTCCCATTTACTTTCCATCTCCTACTTTCCTCCATATTACCCCTTAGGCACTGCACATAAGTGAAACCATGTGATACTTGACTTTCTCTGCTTGGCTTATTTCACTCAGCATAATCTCTTCCAGTCCAGTCCATATTGCTACAAAAGTTGGATATTCATCCTTTCTGATGGAGGCGTAGTATTCCATTGTATATATGTACCACATCTTCTTTATCCATTCGTCTGTTGATGGGTACTTTGGCTCTTTCCACAGTTTGGCAATTGTGGCCATTGCTGTGATGAACATTGGGGTGCATATGGCCTTTCTTTTCACTACATCTGTGTCTCTGGGGTAAATGCCCAGTAGTGCAATTGCAGGGTCATAGGGTAGCTCTATCTTTAATTTTTTAAGGAATCTCCACACTGTTTTCCAAAGTGGCTGCACCAACTTGCATTCCCACCAACAGTGTAAGAGGGTTCCCCTTTCTCTGCAGCCACTCCAACACTTGTTGTTTCCTGACTTGTTAATTTTGGCCATTCTGATTGGTGTAAGGTGGTATCTCAGTGTGGTTTTGATTTGAATTTCACTGCTAGCTAGTGACGCTGAACATTTTTTTCATGTGTCTGTTAGCCATTTGTATATCTTCTATGGAGAAGTGCCTCTTCATGTCTTCTGCCCATTTTTTGATGTGTTCATCTTCTTTTTGTATGTTGACTTTGAGGAGTTCTTTATAGATCTTAGATACCAGCCCTTTGTCTGTAGTGTCATTTGCAAATATCTTCTCCCATTCTGTGGGTTGCCTCTTTGTTTTGTTGACTATTTCCTTTGCTGTACAGAAGCTTTTTATTTTGATGAAGTCCCAGAAGTTCATTTTCGCTTTTGTCTCCTTTGCCTTTGGAGACGTGTCTTGAAAGAAGTTGCTGTGGCCGATGTCAGAGATTGCTGCCTATGTTCTTTTCCAGGATTTTGATGGATTCCTGCCTCACGTTGAGGTCTTTCATCCATTTCGCGTTTGCCTTTGTGTGTGGTGTAAGAGAATGGTCTAGTTTCATTCTTCTATTTGTAGCTGTCCAATTTTCCCAGCACCATTTATTGAAGAGACTGTCTTTTTTCCACTGGATATTTTTTCCTGCTTTGTCAAAGATGATTTGCCCATGGATTTGTGGGTCCATATGTGGGCTCTCCACTCTGTTCCATTGGTCTCTTTCTCTGTGTTTGTGCCAGTACAACGCTGTCTTGGTGATCACAGCTTTGTAATAAAGCCTGAAGTCAAGTAGCATGATGCCCCCAGTTTTGTTTTTCTTCTTCAACAATTCCTTAGTGATTCAGGGTCTTTTTTGGTTCCATATAAATTTTAGGATTGTTTGTTCCAACGCTTTGAAGGATGTTGGTGGAATTGATCGGAATGACATTGAAAGTATAGATTGCTCTGGGCAGTATAGACATTTTGACAATGTTTATTCTTCTGATCCATGAGCATGGAATGGTCTTCCATCTTTTTTGTGTCTTCTTCCATTTCTTTCAGGAGTGTTCTGTAGTTCCTCGAGTACAGATCCTTGACTTCTTTGGTTAGGTTTATTCCTAAGTATCTTATGGATTTTGGTGCTATAGTAAATGGAATTGATTCTCTGATTTCCCTTTCTATAATTTCGTTTTTAGTGTATAAGAATGCAACTGATTTCTCTGCATTGATTTTGTATCTTGCCACATTACCGAATTGTTGTATGAGTTCTAGTAGTTCTGGGGTAGAGTCTTTTGGGTTTTCCACATATAGTATCATGTCATCTGCAAAGAGAGAGAGTTTGACTTCTTCTTTGCCAAGCTGGATACCTTTTAATTCTTTCTGTTGTCTGATTGCTGTTGCTAGGACTTCTGACACTATGTTGAACAGTAGTGGTGAGAGTGGGCATCCTTGTCTTGTTCCTGATCTCAGAGGAAAGGCTGTCAGTTTTTCCCACAACAACCCACAGTTGAAAATGATATTCACTGTGGGTTTTTCGTAGATAGATTTTATGAGGTTGAGGAATGTTCCCTCTATCCCTATACTCTGAAGAGTTTTGATCAGGAACGGATGTTGTATTTTGTCAAATGCCTTTTCTGCATCAATTGAGAGTACCATATGGTTCTTCTCTCTTCTCTTATTGATTTGTTCTATCACGTTGATTGATTTCCGAGTGTTGAACCACCCTTGCATCCCTGGGATAAATCCCACCTGGTCATGGTGGATAATCTTTTTAATGTATTGTTGGATCCTGTTGGCAAGGATCTTGTTGAGAATCTTGGCATCCATATTCATCAGCGATAGTGGTCTGAAGTTCTCCTCTTTGATGGGGTCTTTGGTTTGGGGATTAGAGTAATGCTGGCTTCATAGAAAGAGTCTGGAAGTTTTCCTTCTGTTTCTATTTTTTGAAAGAGCTTCAGGATAATAGGTGTTATTTCTTCTTTCTTTTAATTCTACCAAACATTGATAGAATTCCCCAGGGAATCCTTCTGGTCCTGGACTCTTGTTTTTGGGGAGGTTTTTAATCACTGCTTCAATCTCATTACTAGATATAGGTCTATTCAAATTGTCAATGTCTTCCTGTTTCAGTCTTGGATGTTTATAGGTTTCTAGGAATGTCTCCATCTCTTCTAGGTTGTTAAACATATTGGCATATAATTGTTGATAGTAATTTCTGATGATTGTTTCTATTTCCTTGGTGTTAGTCGTGATCGCTCCCCTTTCATTCGTAATTTTATTAATTTGGGTCTCTCCCTTTTGGATTAGTTTGGCCAATGGTTTATCGATCTTATTGATTCTTTCAAAGAACCAGCTTCTAGTTTCGTTGATGCGTTCTACTATATCTCTAGTTTATCATTCATTCATCTCTGCTCTAATCCTAATTATTTCCCGTCTTGTGTGAGGGGTTGGTTTAATTTTTTGTTGATTTCTTTAAGGTGTAATGAGAGTTGGTGTATTCAGGATTTTTCAATTTTTTTGAGTGAGGCTTGGATGGCTATGAATGTCCCCCTTAGGACTGCTTTTGGTGTATACCATAGGTTTTGGATCGATTTGTCTTCATTCTCATTGGTTTCCATGAAGTGTTTCAGTTCTTCTTTGATTTCCTGGTTGATCCACAGATTCTTGAGCAGGATCGTCTTTAGCTTCCAAGTATTTGATTTTCTTCTGAACTTTTGATGGTGGTTGAGTTCCAGTTTCAAGGCATTGTGGTCAGAGAATATGCAGGGAATAATTTCAATCTTCTGGTTTCGGTTGAGTCCTGATTTGTGACCTGTATGTGGTCTATTTTGGAGAAAGTTCCATGTGCACTTGAGAAGAATGAGTATTCTGATGTTTTATGGTGGAATGTTCTGGATATATCTATGAGATCCATCTGGCCCAATGTGTCTTTCAAGGCTCTTATTTCTTTGTTGATTTTCTGTTTAGATGATCTGTCCATTGCTGAGAGTGGTGTGTTAAGTTCTCCTACACTTAATGTATTCGTCTCAATATGATTCTTTATTTTGCTTAACAGTTGGCTTATGTAGTTGGCTGCTCCCATGTTGGGGGCATAAATATTTACAATTGTTAGATCTTCTTGATATATAGACCCTTTGAGAATGAGGTAGTGTCCTTCTGTGTCAAAGACACAGTGTCTTTGACACAGAAGGACACATTAAAATCCAATTTGTCTGATATGAGAATCACTACCCTGGCTTTCTTTTGGGGTCCGTTGGCATGAAAGATGGTCCTCCGTACCCTCACTTTCAATCTGGAAATGTCTTTAGATTCAAGATGAGTATCTTGTAAACAGCATATGGATGCATCCTGTCATTTTATCCAGTTTACAACCCTGTGCCTTTTTATTGGAGCATTTAGACCATTCACATTGAGAGTGACTATTGATAGATACATTTGTATTGACATGTTGCCTGTGAAGTTCATGTTTCTATAGATTACCTCTGTAAATTTCTGTTCTGTGTTACTCTTCGGTTTGTTTCTCTTTTATAGGATCCCTCTTAGTATTTCTTATAGTGCTGGCTTGGTGGTTGCATGATCTTTTAGACTTTGGCGGTCCTGGAAGCTCTTTATTTCTCCTTCCATTCTGAAAGTCAATCTTGCTGGATACATTATCCTTAGTTGCATATTTTTGTCATGTAATTTCCTGAATATCTCTTGCCAGCCCTTTCTGGCTTGCCAGGTTTCTCTGGAAAGCTCTGACATTATTCTGATCCTCCTCCCTCTATAGGTAAGGGATCGCTTTCTCCTAGCTGCCCTTAAGACATATTCTTTGTTTTTATGATTCCTGAATTTCACAGTTATGTACCTGGAGGTTCTTCTGGCCTCATTGATCTTGGGGGATGTCTTCTCTGCCTCTAGGACATGAACATTTGTTTTATTCCCCATATTCGGGAAATTTTCATCCATGATTTGTTCAACAATATCTTCTAGGCTTCTCTCTCTCTCAACTCCTTTAGGGATTCCAATAATTCTGATATTGGAACGTTTCATGGCATCATTTATTTCCCTTATTCTGTTTTCATGGGATTTTAGCTGTTTGCTCCAAGACTTCTCTTGCTTCTCCTTCTTAATCCATCTGTCTTCTAAATCACTGATACTGTCTTCAGCTTCACTTACTCTAGCTGTTAGCATATTTAAATTAGATCGCATCTCATTAATAGCCTTTCTAACCTCAGCTTTCACTTCTGTTATTATGGCTTCCATTTTGAGACTAATGTTCTTTTCCAAATTAGCTATTGCTTGGACGATTGCTGCCCTGAATTCCATTTCTGTCATATTGTTTATGTTCATTTCCAGTAATTCTGTGACCGGGGTTGCA